>JAPEIY010000004.1:53434427-53444434 GCA_026122135.1 Cathorops aguadulce | reverse complement strand
GTATCAAAATACTCGGGTCTTGAAATAAATGCACATTAGTCATGAACAATGGTAACTACTCTCTTTTGTGTTATTTTCGACAGAAGTAAAATTCATACATGAACAAATTTTGGCGAGTTGATTTTCTGTTTGGCGAGTTACTTTGGAAGAGGACGAGTCCGGCTGGCTGGTGGAAAAATATATGAATTTCGAGCTCTGAATAATTTTTCCCAGAAGTGATGAGCAATATAAACCACCAACACCACCACCACACACACACACACCCACCCAGATATCGGTTCTTATCGGTGTCCTTACGACTCGAAACGCCAATTTTGATTGCAGCCGGTTTACAAATGGGAACCGTATGCAGAAGTGATGGGTTCAGGTCCCTAAACAGCTGCAGACGAGGGAAAGAGGAACGTAAGGGGAGGGCTGCTGGGGAACCACTTGGTGAAACACGCGTGCGCGCGCGCACACACGCACACCGAGAGCCATCCTCCTCCTGCTGGCCCCCCTCCCATCTGCGTGAGCGTTCTGCCAGTGCTGCAGTCCACAATGTTTTTCTCCTTCAGCGAATCATCACTCCGGAGCAGAGAGATGGAGCGAGGGAGGACGGAGAGGCGCGTGAATGTGTGTTTAACTGGAAAAGGCTGCTGTGTGTCGAGTTGAGCTGCGTGCATGTAGCTGTACGTACACGCTGTTGCTCTCGGGTTGTGTGCGCGTGCGCTCTGGAGGATTTCTAAAAAGCTGGAGCGTGGGTACGACGAGCTGGTTTGATTTTGTTCGCTGGAATAGTTGTAGGTTGTTCAAATTCTTGCCTTGAGAAGTGTTCAGGTTGGACCGGGGAGTGTGGTGTGTTTGTGTTTTTGGTTTTTTTCTTTTATATATATTCGTCCTTGTGTGTGTGTTCGTTCATTTGTTCGTTCGTTCATTGGACCGCAGTCTCTCCGCTTCATATTAGGTTTGTTCTGTTGAGTTGACAAATTGATTTGGGTATCGGACTACACTTGGTGTGTGTGTGTGTGTGTGTGTGTGTGTGCGCGCGCGAACTGCAGCAGTGTCTTTCTAATGACCGACCGTGTGCTCCATGTTTTAGCCGTAGAGGAGAAACAGATGTCCTCTCCAGGTTTCTCCTTGCAGGACGCTATATGTCTTTGTCAGGAGGAGAGTAAACCGAGAGAGCAAGCGGAGTCATTACTTAGTTCTCTCTCTCCCACACACACGTGGCAACGCTTTGTTTGAGTAAGTGTGTGTGGTGTTTCGATTGCTTTCCTCAACAGATGAGGCTCCTCTGCTCTTTCTCAGATCCCGTTAGTGTGTTTTCTTCCAGTTGTTAGCTTGTCTGATTTAATTTATTTGAAACGACGCTGATCTCCAGAACATAATTTGGGTCACAGGAGTGTGAGGGATTTACAGTAGTGTGCGTGTGTGTGTGAGAGAGAGACGATGCTGTGTCCGGCCTCCTGCCTCCCGCTCCTGAAGGAGCTCTCTCAGTGGCGTTGTTTGCTCGGTTGGCAGCGTCAGCGCGGTGTGTGCGCCGCGAGCTCCAGCCGTCCCGTGTGTCCCACCAACCCGCTCCCGGAGAGCGAGGTGAGTACGATCCCTGAGGACGTGCCGTCCCTCCGAGCGTTTCATCAGACGTGTTAACGTTCAGCAGTCAGCCTTTGTTTTTCACTGATGCTTTCATTTAATGGGTTTTGAATATGAGTAAGTATATCCTTCATAGTATTAGAGCTGTGTTACTTCCGCCTACATTCCAGCTTACATATTCCTTTTGTTTCATGAAAACCCCTTTTTCATTTTGTGAATGTCTAACGTTTATTGACCCACGTTTGTAAAGTTTGGAGTAATATGAAAATTTTCCTGTCATTTTTTTTCTAATTTAATAATAGACTTCTAGTAACGGTGTCATTTGTGTTGCTTGAGTTAATTTAGATTGTAACTCGAGACGGCACGATACTCCGCGCATAATTCACTCAGCTCATGATTCAGTTTTCCCACAATATTTAAAAAAAAAAAAGTAATAAATGTAAAGAATTTTATTAGTAAAAAGTTATTTATTTTCTTCTTTGGCAACTTACATATTCCTTTTGCTTCATAAAAACCCCTTTTTCATTTTCTTAATATCCAACAACGTTTATTGACCCACGTTTGTGAAGTTTGGAGTAAAATATAATAACCTATTCACTAAAACATTCCTTTTATTAAAAACAAAAAATGTAATAAGTATTCCTTTTCTTAAGAAACTTCTGTTCTGCCTCAATTTGCTTCCCTTTTCTTTCAGCAGCCGAGAGAGAGAGAGCGCTGATTTCTGGTTATATCTATTTTTAGTCAATCACAGAACAGCTCTTGGACATTTTACATCTGTTTTTGCAGTATTGGAGCTGTGTTTCTTCCGTCTACAGTGAAGTAACATGCCTTCCTGCTGTTGCATGTTATTGCACCCTCTACTGTCTAAACAACGCAATTACAGCAAAGAGAAACTAAGATTACGCAGCCTGATAATCATGATTTAATTTTCATTATCTCAAACATTATCTCAAATGATCATGAATTTGTATCGTTATTTATCGTCGCACAATACATCATTACATGCCTACACTTTCTTTCCAATAGCAAACCTTGAGTATCAGCTAAATATGCCCTGAAGCTTTACTTCTTAATTGAAGCCCTTCATGATTCAGCTCTTTCACACCACTCACATTGAGGATGCAATGAAGTAGGAAGTTAAAAAAAAAAATTTAATCCTAACAAAATAAAAAGTCAAGTCTAAGTTTCAGAATGTGACTTCTTCATGAGTGAAATAACTACGCCTCCTGCCGTTCTGAACAAACTTGGTCAAGTATCGATTGGAGGACACGACGGTGTATCGTATGAGACGTCATAGCAGATTCAGCGTCATTTGTCAAATATCAAAACGCTGCTTTCGGAGTCGAATCGTGTACGAGCCTGAGGTTCATACGACTAATAACTCAAAGTACAAGATAAAGTCTCGTAATGTAATTTTTTTAACTTCTTACTTGATGGATTAGTTCAGTATTCGCTCCAGCTGTGTTTAATTTCACACTACTTCAGATTGATTTTTCTCTGTCGCTTTATCATTCTCTTATCGTATCGTTCGCCTTCACGGCGCCGTCACTCAGCTTTCATCTTTCCTCAACACGAGTATCGAGTGTCGATTTGATCAGATTTTATTATACAGGGTGTCAGTCAGTGATCCAATACAAATAGAACATGTACATAATTGAGTTTATTAACTCCATGTTTTTTTGGTGTAAAAAAACATTTTTTTTTTTTGGACGTTCTGTACAATTAGAGTATGATTCAGTGGGGTGGGTTGTGAGTTCTTATCCAGCATGTGGTTTAATATACTGGTCTACATTGCTGGTGTGTCCCAGCCCATATAGTGACGAGAGACACTTCAGATTTCAGGTTTTTTTTTTTTTTAACTGAATTTGAAATTGTCAGTTGTGTGAAAAAGAAATAGTAAATTTGAATTTAGCTGAACAGCAATTAGGATTTTGACGAGAGGTGGCGCTGTTTTCAATTCCCAAGTGGTTGCCAAAATTGGAGAAAAGGGGCGGGGGAATTTAACCTCGAACAAGGAGAAAAGATTGGATTTGGACTGAGATGTTGATGTATAAGGGGCCTTGATTTGTATTGTGTGTGGGGTGGGTTTATTTTTATTAATTGGGACGTGTTGCAACAAAATGAGTCCAGTTGGTGCAGAAAAACAAGGAAAGTTGTTTTCTTGGCTTCTTAAAAATCTCCAGTTAATTATCTTTAAAACAAGGAGGCGTTTGTTTGGATTTGGCGGAAACCATCCGGAGAACTTCGAGAAAATTTAAGGAATCATTTTAACAGAATCCGGTTTGGAGAAAATCTGCTGTAAACTTTGGTGTGTCAATTGATATTAGCGCATCGCAACCAGATAATCGTCATGTTTTTAGTCTCAAGTTTTACAGTACAAGATTTTGACAATGGATTCAGTACAGATGAATTTTTTTTGTTTTTCTGGAGAATTTTTCTGTTTCATATCGCTTTATCTTGGAATGAACTTTTGCTCCACTGGACTCCTTTTGCGAGGTCACGCCCCGTTTACACTTGTGTTTATTTAGTTTTGTGTAAAATCTTGCAGTTTTGTTTCAAGGTGCACATTTGTGCTTTTTTTTTTTTTTTCCCCTCCCGCTTTTTTTTTTTGCACTTTTTCTAAAAAACCTTCGTACTGATATTGTACGTTTGCGACAGTATATAAAGGATAATTTTGTGCTTTGTCTTGAAATTAAGTTGTTGTATAAAGTGAAACAGTTGGATGGACCAAATGGGAGATCAGTAATATATTACTTGTGCAGTGTGACTGGAAGAACGACTCGGTGTCAAATTGTAATTTTCCCGTCGTGTATCATGTGCTGTAGCGTTGATCACGTTTATGAGAAACAGTGACACAGTGGAAGAGACGAGCTTGGATTTCACGTCCATTCAGGCTTTCTAACCCAATTACGTCAGCTCTGAAACTTTTAGCCAGATTGCTATTGATTCTCAATTAACTGGTGGCTCCCTGAGGAGATGGCCCCGCCTCGCTCGGCTTTGCCCCGCCCCACGATGTCCCGGTACTGATTGAGGAGGAATCAGATTCCTGGCACCTGGTGGAACTCCGCACTGTTGGGAGTGGGGGGTGTTAATAGATGGGTGTGGTTATGATTTTCCTAGCCACCTTGCAATCGTGTAGAGCAACTTCACTGAGAATCCGAACAACCGCAGCACATCGGAGGAGTTTCAGTCTCTCTCTCTCTGGGGAGGTGACCATAATGATAGCATTGTGACGGTTTCAGATGTTCTCTCATGGGTTCTGAGTCTATACACACACGATGGAGAGTGCAGGTCGTCTTATCACTCAACACTGACGAACGTCTCCCAGATTATCTTCATAGACCAGTTTTTTTTCTTAAGCTGGAAGTAGGAAACAAATTACAGACTGAACTGTCAATCTGAGGATTTAAAAAGGCATAAAAGAATGGAAGGAAACAAAGGAAAGATGAAAGAAAGGGGGAAAAATAATGGAAGAAAACAAGGAAAGGATGAGAAGGAAAAAATAATGGGATGGAAAAAGGAAAGAATGGAAAAGTGAAGGTAGAAAAGAATGGAAGGAAACAGGAAGGGTGAAGGACAATGGAAAGGGAAGAAAGGAGGGAAACTGGAAGATGAATGGAAGGAAACAAAGGCAGGATGATTGAAGGAGAAAATGAGTGGAAGTAAGGAAAGGAAAAGAATATCAAGGGAAGAATGGAAGGAGGAAAGGGGAAAAAGGGAGGCAAATAAGAAAAGAATGGAAGGAAAGGTGAAAGGAAGATGGGAAGACGAAAGGAAACAAAGGAAGGGTGATTGAAAGACAAAAGGAAAGGAAGAGAAGAATAACAGGAAACAAAAGAAGGAGGATTGAAAGAGAAGGGAAGGAAGAAAAGAATATCAAGGGAAGGAAAGAGCAGAATAAAAGGGGGGGGAGGCAAGTAAGAAAAGAATGGAAGGAAAGGTGAAAGGACGATGGAAAGGGAAGAAAGGAGGGAAACTGGAAGATGAAGAAAAGAATGGAAGGAAACAAAGGTGGGACGATTGAAGGAGAAAATGAGTGGAAGTAAAGAAAGGAAAAGAATATCAAGGCAAGGTGGAAAAGGGAAGGAGGAAAGGGGGGGGAAGGAAGGCAAGTAAGAAAAGAATGGAAGCAAAGATGAAAGGACGATGGAAACATTGGAAGATGAAATGAAACAAAAGAAGGACGATTGAAAGATAAGGACAGGAAGAAAAAAGAGAAGAATGGCAGGAGGAAAGAAAAAGGAAAGGCAAGTAAGAAAACGGTCCAAGGAATCAAAGCAAGATGAAAACTGACCTTTTTTGAATAAATAATTCAGGACGGTGAGGTACGTTTCAGTGCAGTTTTAAGGCGAGTATTTTGAAGTGAAGCTTTACTCCCCTGGAGCGCAAACAGAGAAGAAACGGACTCATTTTTGTTTTGACTCTGATTGTAAAATCATTTTTGAATTTATTCTGGATTATAACCAGGGCATGGGATCAGAGAGACACTGTACATGTTCCAGTGTAGAATATCTTTAACATTCTGTAATGGAGATGAAACTATGAAACGCATCCTGTTTTAATCTGGTTTTTATCAAACCCATTTGACCGACCGCTGGTTCGCCGAGCTCCTGGGATGTGATTTGCAACTTAAATGTGGAAAAGTCAATAATTTATTAGCCAAGCTTGCAGACTTCACAAGGCGAATCTGGCACAGAGTCAGGCTGTGCACAAAAGCGAATGCCAAGCGAGGCCTCCTGGAGCCCTGGACACGCCTTAATTAAAATAAAAGCGCTAGAAGGAAGCTCAAGGTGGAGAAGGGGGCGAGTGTCATCAGCTACAACTGCTGGCAGTGATGTTTTGTGATGCAAGATTAATTTGCCTGGTGGTCTGACATCTTGTTTTTTATTTTTTCCTTAGTAAACAACTAACGTTGAAGTGTTGACACGTCATGGTGTTAGACTTGAGATCTCAACAGTACAGGAATAGAGCAACCTTCAGATTTCCACCACCTCCAACACTCGCATGTCTCGAGAACCCATTCCACAACAAGTGGCAATGTTTTCACTTTACAGTCCAAATCCAGGAGCTCATTTAGATCATCTCCTCCTCAGCTGAAGAGAGGGAGAGGAGAGGGTGGTGGTGGCTTTATCACTAGCCCACTGCTTGGGGGATTACTGCACGTAATCCCGTCTCCCTCTAATTAAAAAAAAAAAGATAAGAGGATAAACTGCCAATGGGGAAACGACTTTGCACCCAGAATGATTTCTACCCCAAGACGTTCAAATCATGGACAAGTTGAGGAATCCAAAAAGGATTAGAGAGATGTCTTGACTTTCAGGGTATTTGGATGTTCACCAGGTACTAATGAAAAGGAAAGTCAGTTAGTGTCGCAAAATGAGAAGGTGCAAGACGAGGGAGAACTGTTCTTTTGTTACTTAGCCGCCACTTCCCAGATGAGGGGCATCGTCAGTAAATGGTGGTGCAGTTTCTTTCTGGGATGCTGGATGGTGAGCATCAATCAGAGATTGCTGCTTGTTCTTCTGGGAAGGCTCTCCAACAGATTTTGGGGTGTGGCTGTGTGGATTTTTGTTCATTCAGTTCAGCTACAAGAGCATGAGTGAGATCAGACTCTGATGTTGAGGCTCCAGTTTGTTCCAAAGTAGGTCTGTGAAAGTTCAGTCATCCAGGTCATCATAAACTGTAGGTGCTAAAGCAAGGTGACTGGACATTCTTGAAGATGTTTCACCTCTCCTTGAGTGGACCAAAAGCAACCCTAAGGATCTAAG
This sequence comes from Cathorops aguadulce, assembly GCA_026122135.1. Classification (NCBI taxonomy): domain Eukaryota; kingdom Metazoa; phylum Chordata; class Actinopteri; order Siluriformes; family Ariidae; genus Cathorops; species Cathorops aguadulce. The sequence goes on along the minus strand of JAPEIY010000004.1, from coordinate 53,437,094 downwards.
AATACCTGGAACTCCGTTCTATCTGACTAGTGGAGAGTTCCAGGTATTCTTAGATCCTTGGGGTTGCTTTTGGTCCACTCAAGGATAAATACCTGGAACTCCCCACAAGTCAGATAGAACTGAAGAAGCCTTTCGGCTGGGAGGTGAAACATCAAGAACTTCTTAAAGCAAGTCCAGTTGCCTGCTTTTAGCACCTAGTTTTTCATTCCAAAGGTGTTCAGTGGGGTTGAGTTCAGTCAGGGCTCTGTGGAAGACACTTGAGCAAGTCCAAACTTGGCGAACAATGTCTTCTTGGCACTCGCTTTCACTTTAGAGAACAAGTTTAGGCTTCTGAATTCCAGTGAAGGAAAATTGTCTTCTACACAACTGTGGCAACAGTTTTGAGAAGAACCACATGGGTATAGAGTGTGAAGGTTAGGTCAGGTGTCCTGAATCGTTTTAGTCACAGGTGTGAGAATGTTGTCAAAGATACTCGGTGGTTGATTCATTGTCGGCTCATTCAGCCGGCAGGCGAGGAGTTTAGGCCATCATGTGTTGTCCGGCATCATCCACATTTGACAAAAGTCGCTGCTTCTCTCTTGATTCTTCACCGATTTTTGATTCTTTCCGGCATGAAGTTGGGGATAGCTAGGGTGTATGTATATAACTTCTACCCAGATTTGCTTCATTACAATTATTAATGAAGTTATGGACTGACTAAACTGTATATAGCTTGCAACATTTTATTGCGCAAGGTGTCCCACTTTAGATTGTTCCTTCTGGACTAGATGGACCAAAAGCAACCCAAAGGATCTAAGAATACCTGGAACTTGGTTCTGTCTGACTAGTGTAGAATTCCAGGCTTCTTCAGTTCTATCTGACTTGTGGGGAGTTCCAGGTATTTATCCTCAAGTGGACCAAAAGCAACCCCAAGGATCTAAGAATACCTGGAACTTTCCACTAGTCAGACAGAACCAAGTTCCAGGTATTCTTAGATCCTTGGGGTTGCTTTTGGTCCACTCGAGGAGAGGTGAAACATCTTCAAGAACTTCAAGCATGTCCAGTCGCCTTGCTTTAGCACCTACGGTTTACGATGACCTGGACGACTGAACTTTCACAGACCTACTTTGGACGGAGTGAGCTACACCGTCTGTGCCAGTCCAATTTTATTGCAAGCTTGCTTGGGTGGAATGAAACCAGACAGTGGGGTATATTGGCGTTTGATGCACACCACCTTTGTCGGTGAATTGTTGAGCTCTCGGGCTCAACATGCTCGCTGCGGAAACTTTACCAAAATGATTTTCCACCATTAATCACCAAGTTTTCCTTGAGGTCCATCATCCATCTTTGTCCTCTCGTTCCCTGCAGCACCATGTTTTTTTTTTAAATAGTGTGCTAAACCCAATGAATAGCCGCTCATTTTTTTTGTGACCACGCTAAGCTGATAATGAAATTCCTGGGGGAAAAAGGATCAGGTTATTGCAGGATTTGCAGCTCTCTGTTGATCCTCGAGTCCAGTGCTGTAGTATTTGCTGCCTGTAATGTGCACCGTGACTTTGGGGAGCGTCAGACTTCTGCAGTGCTTGCATTTCCGCGAAAGGCAGTGCAACATTCATATTTGACCTTCACCAGTTCTTCCTGCCTGAATAATTAAGGAAAGAGCCTTGCTATGTACCAGAGTAATTCGTTTTTTCAGGTGACTGCCCTGGTCCATCCTACTCCCATTTCCTCAAAATGCTTCCTGTCATCCACATTTTCGAGAATAAGGAGTTGACCTTTCATGACCCAATTCGGAACAAGACTTGCATGTAGCAGACATGGACCTACTGATTCTGGCACTATAATTTATGGACTCGTATTCCCTCTCGGTTCCCTTGGCACTGATTGATTGATTGTCATCTGTATCCTTCATCTACCCGCCCTCCGCCTCTCCAATTTCTTCATCTCAACAATACAATGCACCCCCTAATCTCTCCCCCCCTTTGTTCTGCCCTACCTTCCTCACTGTGTAGCCATTTTATAAATGATTCTGCCTGGTCTGATTTTCATTTCCATGTTTTTTTTTCTTTCTTCTTTCTTCCTTTTATACTTTTCTCTTTGTGTGTGCATGCAGAAGTAATGGCACATCAAAGCCAGAAGATCCCTGTTCATCAGGTTTCTAAGTGATCTCAAACCTACCAACAAGCCTGGTTTCTCTTTTCAAGCTTTCTGCCATCATGAACTTAAATGTGTTTCTCAAATCAGAATTATGACCTTGTGTTCAAGTGTTTTTACTAATCTAGAATATTCAGAAGTTTGGTTTCGCAAGTCAGACTTTTAGGTAGGGTTGAAAGCTACAGGAGATGTTTAAGGCCAAATAAATGTGTTTCCGGTAACCCAACCGATTTGAGAATTTCCGTGTCGAAATTGCAGACCGTAAAGTTTTTATTACAAATTTCCCTCTATTTTAGTGTAAGCAGTGTTAGTTTGTCATAATTCTTTGTTTCAACGCATTCAATTTGTGAAATATGGAAGCGTATTGCTGCCACACTCAAAAAAAAAATTGGCTTAGTATCAAGTAATTAGTGAAAACTTTGTTATAACTATCTTATTACGTTTTTACAATATATTTATCACGTAATTTCATGATACGAAATTATCACGTTATTTCATGATATTTTCATGTAATAACGTGAAAACACCTTATCA
>JAPEIY010000004.1:52341843-52353927 GCA_026122135.1 Cathorops aguadulce | reverse complement strand
CCCATAGTCAGCTGGGATAGGCTCCAGCTTGCCTGTGACCCTGTACAGGATAAGCGGCTACAGATAATAGATGGATGGATAGATTTATGATTATGAATTATGATTGAGAATTATGATGATAATTCTCAACACAGGAACTGCCACACACAGCTTAACATACCACACTGCCCATTCATAACCCACAATAACCCACATAACCCATCATAATTCCATACTGTATTTACTTGCCTTGACTCACCTTCCTAACTGTAGACCTTATACACACCGATTCTTCAATACCATCATGGTATTGTAAGGTCACATGGTGAGCTCAGCCCTCATGTTGTTCAGCTAAATGTATTTTATCCTAATTCATTTTAATCTACACTCACGCCAGTTTAATAGGAACACCTGTAGACCTGCATACTGTATTTATGCAGTCCTCCAAACCGAACTGTTTTCCAACCTTCTGCTGTCCAGTTTCAGTGAGTCTATGGCCACTGCAGTCTCAGATTCCTGCCCTTGACAACTGATGTAGTCTTTGTAGCTCATTCACCTCAAGGTTCAACATGATGTGTATTCTGAGATGCTTTTCTGCTCACCACAGTTGTCAAGACTGGTTATTTGACTTACTATAGACTAACTGTCAGCTTGAACACATCTGACCCCTGATCCATCTCAGCAAGGCCTTTCTACTCACAGAACTGCTGCTCATTGGAAGCATTTTTGTTTGTTTGCACCATTCTGTGTAAATTCCAGACTGTTGTGCATTAAAATCCAAGTAGATCATCAATTTCAGGGGCCATCTGGCACTAACAACGATGTCCAAAGTCACTGAGATCCTATTGTTTTTGTATTCTGATGTTTGATGTGAACATTAACTGAAGCTCTTGACATGCGAAACTGCACAGTAACCAGAGTCATGAGGCACCAACACTACCTGTTGTGCCACTGTTACCCCCTTTCCACCAGCGTGAACTAGGTGCTAGTTCTGGGCTGGTGCTAGTGCCGGTTCAGGGTTACGAACCTTTTAAAAACTGGTTTGCTTTTCCATGGGCTAGAGAGCCACCATAGTGGTACATTGTTACATTGCTGTATATGGTGGACTCCTAGATTAGGCAGACTAGACACTACACTATATTTTTTTAATGGCAGACACCAAGTTTTAGTTGGTCTTGTTGGTCAGGATAATCCCACCCCTAGCCCCTGATGTAAGCTGTTCTTGATTCTAGACCAGCAAAGAGTTGGTGCTGCTCTGGAACCAGTTTTGATGGCCAAGAGCTGGTTCTTGATGGCCGCCGAAACATGAAGAACTGGTTCCAAAGTGGCACCAACTCTTTCTTGTTCTTGGTTCTAGACCAGCAAAGAGTTGGTGCCACTCTGGAACCAGTTTTTATGGCCAAGAGCTGGTTCTTTTACCATTGAAACATGAAGAAGTTGTTTGAGATTAGGCACTGTCTCCAAATTGCCCCTTGGTGGAAAAGGGGTATGTGCTGTCTTAGCTGGTTCGACAGTGTGTAAACATGTGTGATAATGTCTGTTGGGAAACTCGCCAGATAAATGAAACATATTGAGTTAATCTACATCATACTCAGGTATATGCTAAGCATGGTATTATGCCATTGACCATCAAGGGGACTGTTACTAACAAAAGCACACAGATAAGAGCACAGCTACTGCTTCCTGACAATTGACTTTTTCGTTTTCTGTGTTTGTATTGTTGCATTGGCTGTGAAAATACTCCTACTACTCATCATCGGTATGCAAACAACATCCATCCATCTATCCATCCATTCATCCATCCATCTTGCAAACAACATCCATCCATCTATATGGCAGTACATTTATAAAACATCACACACACACACTATTACCATCCAATCGCAGTGCATTTGCAGTCAGCATGGTATTATTTTCAATATCACATTTAACATGGCCAAGTTATTGATACAAATACATCCAACTTTATTCATGTTAGCACTTTTCAGATGGCATTTGGCACAATGCAGGAAGTAACATCTTCAATTCTGTTCCCCATACACAAACAGGTACATGCAACAGCATCTTATTCCAAATACACAGCTCATACCATTTATGACTGAGAATACAAAATAATGCATTTATCATTGTAAGCTGTTACATCACTGAGAAGACATAAAGGTTGACATTCATATTAATTATATTTTAAAAATCCATATTTTTTTTTTGCAGGCACGTTTTGCTGTGAGTCAAGAACCAGGATCTCACGTTATGATTGAATTATGATTCTCTTCTGTCCCTTCATGTTTTTTTTTAAAATTTCTTTCATTAATTAAATAAATGCCCTTTTTATTGACATCATGCTGATTTATGTAAATGCATATAATACTATAGTTCATGTGCAATACTAAATATTGGTCCTCCATGACAATAGGTGGAGCTGTGATTCCTGACCAAATTAAAATGTCCTGCATTATTTAAATGGCTGTTTTTCGGGTGCCGTCCCTTAAAGTTTCAAGATCCTTGTTGCTTAGAGGAGTAATCAGTGTCGAGTAAGCAGAAGGTTACATGTTTGGGAAAAGAAAAAAAAAAATTAGGAAAAAGAAAAAAAATTAGATTAAGCAAAGCCAGGACTCTGAGGTTAATTTAAAGATTGATTGTTGAAAAATGATAAACACTGACTTTTGTGTTTCACTATCTGCAAAGCTTACCTGAGTGGGATAAGGACAATGCCAGTGACCAGATTTAGCTGCTCGACAATCCAGAGCCGACTTGGAGTGGTGAGCTATGGGTGAAGAGAATATTAAGTCAGGTTTGGAATAATACTAATAACTATGTGGTGCCTTCTCTCACACACACTACATTTTGGTACTCACAGTGAGAGGAGTAATACTGGATCCAGAACGGTTTTTGATTATCATGTTCATAGTCCTCTGCAGAATTACGGCCTGATTCGTGAGGTGATTCAGGTACTTGGAGCTTTCTTGTGTCTTTTCATGTGCTTCTCCAACCTATGGAAAGCAACAGTTGGTGCTCTGATGCTATACAGCATACTGTACCTGACTAACCCTTTCCCCAACTCTCATTAGGTCCTGCTTTATTTTAACTCTATGCATTATGTGACACAGATTAGGCAAATTATGGCTGGTTTAGGATACTGTGATCTTGATTTAAGCCTCAAGAAAAATGAACTGTGTTTTTATAGTTCTATGTTTTTATTATGGGTGGCGAGATGTGGTGTGATAGGATCCAAAAGCAGAACACTGACAAGAAATCCTAATAAAAAAAAACCGCTAGCACAAAAAACATGACAAAACGTAGAGCAAAAACCATGAAAAGAAACAAGCAGGCTAGAGAGCAAAAAACCATGAAGGCATAAAGGGCACAGAAACGGCGAGAAAAACTGATGAGACGTTCTGGTGAAGTCCCTGTTTGAGAACGGCGTTTATATACACAGCAGTGAAAACCAGGAAATGAAAGCAGGCAAGATGGAATTCCCATCCCGGATCCGGATAGCGCTGACCTGGGAGTTAAGTAATCTCTCGAGTGGAAGTCCGGGGTGGAGCATGACAGTACCCCCCTTCAATGAGCACCTCCAGGTGCTTTAGGAAGAGTGTCAGGGTGTTGCCGGTGGAAATCTGTGATGAGTGTTGGGTCCAATATGAACCTGGCAGGGACCCAACTTCTCTTCTCGGGACCGTAACCCTCCCAGTCCACCAGGTACTGGAGTCCTTTGCCTCACCGCCACACCTTCAGCAGCTTCTTGACCCTGTAGGCCTTGCCACCTTCAATGAGCCTGGGAAGAGGAGGGGGTTTGGAGGGTGGCAACAAAGGACTGGAGACCAGAAGTTTGAGCTGTGATGTGTGAAAGGTGGGGTAAACATGTTGCATGGTGAGTGGTAATGCCAGTCTAACGGAACATGGGTTGATTACCCCTTGATGAGAAAGGGTTCAAGGAACCTGAGTGCTAGCTTGCAGGAGATGGCAGGTGGCATGTGGCAAGCATGACTACCCGGTAGGTGGGTGCCTTGGAGCGGTGTTTGTCGGCCTGCCTCTTGGATGCGAGGGTGGAGCGAATGAGTCTTCTCTGGGCCAATGCCCACATCCTCCTGCAGTGACAAAGAGCTGGGCTGAGGGTACGGTGACAACCTCCTCTTGGCTGGGGAACAGTGGTGGTTGGTAACCTAGGGAGCACTAAAATGGAGAGAGACCTGTGGCAGAGGAAGGGAGAGTGTTATGAGCATATTCGATCCAAGGTACTGTAGGTACTTACTCCAAGAACTGGCATCCCTGGATGCCATGCACCCGAGTGCTACCTCCAAAGCTTGGTTTGCCCGTTCTGCCTGGCCATTGGTTTGTGGGTGGAAGCCTGAGGAGAGGCTACAGGTGGACCTGATGAGTTTGCAGAAGGCCCTCCAGAATTGCACAGTGAACTGAGGACCCCGGTCAGAAAATGATATCAGTGGGCAGTCCATGCAGACGGAAAATGTGCTGGACGAATAGTTCAGTGGTTTCTTTGGCTGAGAGGGGCATGAGAAGAGGGATGAAATGAACAGTCTTGGAGAAACGATCAATAACAGTGAGGATGCATGTGTTGCCACCTGAGTTGGGGAGTCCTGTGACAAAGTCCAGGGCAATGTGAGACCAAGGTTGATGCAGAATCTGGAGGGGTCTTAGCAAGCCAGCAGGGGGTCGATTGGCTGTCTTGTTCTGGGAGCATGTGTCGCAGGCTGCCATGAACTCCTGAACATCTTCCTTGATGGATGGCCACCAGAAGTGCTGCTGGATGAGTGCCAGGATTCGGGCAGCTCCCAGATGACAGGCCAGCTTGGAGCCATGACCCCATTGCAGCACCTGGGTTCGCACAGGACAGAGAACAAACAAATGATTACGTGGAATGTGGTTGGAGTTACCTTCTCTGGGGTCCTGTTTCAGGGCTTTCTGCACTAGTGTCTCAACCTCAAGTATGGCGGCCCCCACCAGGCAGTGTGAAGGGAGGATGGTTATGGGCATTTTGGACTCCTCCTAGCGGGAAGAGAACATCCTGGACAGGGTGTTGGGTTTGCCATTCTTGGGGCCTGGGTGGTAGGAGAGCATGAATTTGAACTGGAAGAAGAGACCATCGGGCTTGTCGAGAATTGAGGCATTTGGCGGACTTGAGGCACTCCAGGTTTTTGTGGTCGGTCCAGACTAGGAAGGGAAGATCAGACTCCTTGAGACAGTGCCTCCACTCCTTCAAGGCTAGTTTAACAGCCAGTAGCTCTGTTGCTGATGTCGTAGTTACGTTCGGCTGGAGACAGCCAGTGGGAGAAGGAGCATGGGTGGACCTTGTTGTCACTGGCTCTCTGGGAGGGAATGACTCTGACCCCTGACTCAGAAGCATCAACCTCGACAATAAACTGCTTGGTTGGATCGGGTATGGTGAGAATAGGTGCTGTGGTAAACCTGTGCTAGAGCATGGAAAAGTCTTTCACTGCTTCCTCCCCCCACTTGAACTGGGTCTTGGTCAAGGTCAGGGCTGAGAGAGGTCTGGCCACTGTGCTGAAGTCGTGGATGAAGCGCCTACAGAAGCTAGTGAACCCCAGGAAGCGCTGGAGCTCTCGTCTCGAAGATGGGGTGGGCCAGTCAGTGACTGCCTCCAGCTTGAGTGGGTCCATCTGAATCTTCACTGAAGATATGATGAATCCCAGGAACGAGAGAAAGCTTTGGTGGAACTCGTTTTCTCTACCTTGATGAACAGCTTGTTTTCTAGCAGGCATTGGAGGACCTGCCGGAAGTGACCCCGATGTTCCTCCAGGGAGTGAGAGAAATTCAGGATGTCATCCAGGTACACAAAGACAAAGGTGTTAAGGAAGTCCCTCAAGGCGTCGTTAAGTAGTGCCTGGAAGACCATGGGTGTGTTGGTCAGGCCGAAAGGGACCACGAGGTACTCGTAGTGGCCTGTGGTGGTGGTGTTAAAGGCCATCTTCCACTTGTCCCTTCCCTGATCCTAACAAGATGGTAGGTGTTGCCCAAGTCCAGTTTAGTAAACACTTTGGATCCCTGGAGTAGTTTGAAAGCCGTGGTCATGAACGGTAGTGGATAACGATTCTTGATTGTGATAGCGTTGAGACCCCGCTAGTCAATGCAGGGACGGAGTGACTTGTCCTTTTTCGATGAAGAAGAACCCTGCCCCTGCTGGGGAGGAGGAAGGGTGGATGATCCCAGCTGCCAGCAACTCAGTGATTTATTTTTCCATGGCTTGCCTTTCGGCGGGAGAAAGAGAGTAGAGGTGTCCCCTGGGTGGCGCTGTCCCGGGCAGGAGGTCGAATCCTTTGATTCACTGGTGGGCTCGTCCTTTTAGCGGGCAGGCTCGGCAGATGTGTCCTTGCTGACCGTGGAAGAAGCAGGCCCCCGTGCTCCACTGGCACAGTCGTTCCTCCACTGACACCCATACCTGATCTACCTGCATGGGTTCGATGGACGAGGCGGAAGGTGGAGAGGAGGTGAAGCTGGGGTGGTTCTTCTCTCTCCTCCATTGTTGTATCCAAGCATCTATACAATTGTCAAGGTCCATGAGGCTGGAGAGGTCCGACGGCAATTCCTGAGACTAGTTCATCCTTAATGGCGTTGGACCATGTAGGAATGCGTTGACCTGGGCACTCTCGTTCCAACTGTATGACACCGTCAACATCCGGAACTTGATGGCATAATCCAAGGTAGATCGGGTCCCCTGCCGCAGCTCCATGAGCTCCCTAGCCGCCTCCCGGCCAGACAGAGAGCAGTCGAATGTTTGCCTCATTTCCTCAGAGAATTCTTTGAAGCTGGAACAAAAGGATGCATCGGCATCCCAGACTGCTGTTCCCCATTCTCTGGCCTTGCCAGTGAGGAGTGTGATGGTATAGGCTACCTGGGAGCGTTATGTGGGGAAGGCTAGAGGTTGTAGCTCCAAGATCAGTGAACACAGACAGAAAAGATCTGCAGGTACCTGGTTTTCCACTGTAGGGCTGAGGCGAAGGAGTCTCAGTTTGTGGAGAGTGGCAGTGGCAGGAGGTGAAGGAGGCAGCTGGGCAGGGGTAGACATGGCTTGAAGTGCTGGAGTTGCGTGGCTAGAAGGTTGAGTGAATTGGACAGGGTGGAGAGGTTCTGGGTACTCTGTTGTAGCTCCTGTTGGTGTGTCCCAAGGAAAGCTCCTTGCTGCTGTATAGCTATTCTCAGCTGAGTCAGTTCTGCTGGATCCATGATGGCCAGAATGTACTGTTATGGGTGGCGAGATGTGGTGCGATAGGATCCAAAAGCAGAACAATGACAAGAAATCCCAGTAAAAAAAAAGGTGATTTCATTGAAGCAAAAAGTAAACACATGAAAAATAGCAAAAATAGCCCAGACAAAATGGGACAAAAAGTGAGGCAGGCAAGGACAAAAACGCTAGCACAAAGGACATGAAAAATAGTCCAGACAAAAACTTTGAGACAAAAAACGAGGCAGGCAAGGACAAAAAAATACGTTAGCACAAAAAACATGAAAAAGACAAAACGTAGAGCAAAAACGGTGACAAGAAACAAGCAGGCTAGAGAGCAAAAAACCATGAAGGCATAAAGGGCACAGAAACGGCAAGAAAAACTGACATGACGTTCTGGCAAAGTCCCTGTCTGAGAACGGCATTTATATACACAGCAGAGAAAACCAGGAAGTGAATGCAGGCAAGATGGAATTCCCATCCTGGATCCGGATAGCGCTGACCTGGGAGATAAGTAATCTCTGGAGTGGAAGTCCGGGGTGGAGCATGACAGTTTTACATCCATAAATTAGACACATTAGACCTTTGACTGAGGAAAATCTCATGTATACATGACAATGGACCACCTTCTATTATCCTGTGTCTCCATTAGAGAAAAGGGCCATTAATCTTTTGATGTTTTCATCCACCCATCCCAGTTGCATTCTTGTCTGGCTAAACCGTTGGTGCTAAAGAAGGTAACTGTACTTGCTTGAAATCCTCGAAGAAGTTTCACCTCTCATCGAAAGGCTTCTTCAGTTCTGTCTGACTAGTGGGGAGTTTCAGGTATTTATCCTCTAGTGGACAAAAAACAATTCTAAGGAGAGTTGCTGAGGTCACATGGGTTGTTGACCCTCTCAGCCATCCTGTAGGTTGTTTGGGTCACTGGAGGCTGGGAGTGAATGACGTTAGCAGCCTTGTTGGCTGTTGGTTCTCTCTGTCATCATGTGAGTCTTTGAAGTCAGCTGAGTCTTGGTGTGGATGTGTATTCCATTTTCTGGGAAGTGTACCAAGGACTGCATTTTAGGTGGCTAATAAGTGGTGTCTCAGACCACCTCCTCTGTTCAGCAATGGTCATTCCAGGTTGACAAAGATGGGTCCTTTTACTCCTCTTTCAAACCATCGGTCTTCTCTGGCTAAAATGTGTGCATTGCAGTCCTGAAATGAGTGTTCTTTGTTATTGAGATGAAGACAGACTGCAGAGTCCTGGCCTGAAGAACTGGCTCTCCTGTGTTGAGCCATGCACTTGTGAAGCAGTTGTTTCCCCAATATACAGGTCTGAGAGGGTCAATGACTTATATGACCTCAATGACTCTACTTAGAGTTGCTTTTAGTCCACTAGAGGATAAATAGTCAGACAGAACTGAAGAAGCCTTTTGGATGAGTGAAACATCTTCAAGGATTTCAAGCAAGTCCAGTTACCTTCTTTAGCACCTATGGTTTACGATGACCTGGATGACTGAGAACCTTCACAGGCATCTTGTCTGGCTACTTCGTTCCATGAATTCCAAGATACTTTCTTCTTGATGGTATGTCTCCATGCCTCCTTTGGTATTCGCTCTTCTATCCATCCATTATCTGTAGCTGCTTATCCTGTTCTACAGGGTCACAGGCAAGCTGGAGCCTATCCCAGCTGACTGTGGGCGAGAGGCAGGGTACACCCTGGACAAGTTGGCAGGTCATTGCAGGGCTGACACATAGACACAACCATTCACACTCACACCTATGGTCAATTTAGAGCCACCAGTTAGCCTAATCTGCATGCCTTTGGACTGTGGGGGAAACCGGAGTGCCTGGAGGAAACCCATGCAGGCACAGGGATAGCATGCAAACTCCACACAGAAAGGCCCTCGTCGACCGTTGGGCTTGAACCCAGGACCTTCTGGCTGTGAGGCGACAGTGCTAATCACTACACCACCGTGCTGCCCTTTTTGTGAAGTTGTCTTCAGGAACTAGAGACGGCAAGTCGCTTTTCCCAGAGAGAGAAAGGATACTCAAAATACCATTGGATTCAGTCGTTGTATGAGTTTTTACATAAGTAGGTAATTGGCCTTTTGTCCAACCCCCAACTTGGAGGACCAGGGATGCAGTTTGTCATGCCCGGGATGTGACAATGGACCATAAAGGTAATATATTTCAGCAAACAAGACATTTTCAGAGACCTTTTATCCTTAAATTTATTTTTAAACATCCACACTATTTTATTTTAATTTTAGGTACTTCCTACACAGGTTTGCTTGATCGGCAGGAAAAGGTTTAGCTTGGACAAAAGAGAATCCATAAGACTTCATGAAAGTGAAATTGGTGGGACTGTTTTTAAATTATGAACCATTCTGATTTTCTTTGCATCATTTATAAAAACCACAGGTCCCTAAGGGCTAATATTCCCATAATCAGGATAGTATTATTCTTTTGCTAACAGATATTAGAAGCTTTCTGTTTTGTATGGCTGAGAATTCACCTGTCTCCGGTAAATCATGTAGCGCTCCTTCTCATGTCTCAACGCCGAACGAAAGTCCCCTTTGCTCTCGTACACCTTTGCCAACAAGTGATGACTACAAAGAAGAATTGTAGAAAAGTATTCTTGTGAACAACGCATGCTTTCTTCTAGGACATTGGGCTATTTGTTCAGCTTTATTTACAGTGGTTTATTCCTCACCATTGTGCCACTTTGAGTGAGGTAGGCCCCTGATATTTGGAAGTCAAGGCCAGGGCGTTCTCCAGAAACTTAAGCGCGAGATCACACTGCATCACACCATGTAAGATGAGACCAATCTTACTCTGGATAGAAAAAAAAAACACCATCATGGTAAATTAAAAACAAAGGAACGCTCACAGTGAGAACTAGCTACACATGGAACCCACATTTCATAACTCCAGCAATGAATAAGTTCAATTTTCCAAAGGCTCAATTTTTATTTAAAAAAAAAATGACATCCAGTCAATCAGATACTATAGTGTCTGGAATTTTTTTTTTGTCCTTTTTGTATGGATTGAGAATAATTCTTGCTACCAGTTTGGTTTTACTTACATCCAGTAGAGCCATTTCTGGGTGATCTTCTCCACACACTAGCAGCATGAGGTAGCGGGCACGGTAGAGCAGCCGCAGTGCTGTGGATGTCTGTCCACCAGCAAAGCAATAAAGACCAAGGTGTTTCTAAAAAAGTTGGGAAAATGGAGTTAGTGATACCACAATATAGGCAAAAGTTTGTGGACACCTGGCCATTACATCCATATGTGGCCTTTCCCCAAACTGTTGCCATGACTGCACCCCAGTCCTCTTTAGCCAACATCACTGCTTGAATTCACTAATGCTCTTGTGGCTGAATTAACACAATCTCCACAGCCATGTTCCAAAATCTAGCCTTTTCAGAAGAGTGAGGGTTATTATAACAGCCTAAGGGGGCTAAATCTAGGTTCAACAAGCACATATAAATAAAGTATAATGGAAGGGGAGCCCTGCAATGACCTGGTGACTTGTCCATGGTGTACCCCAACTCTCCAGCTTGCCTGTGACTCTGTACAGGATAAGCAGCTACAGATAATGGATGGATGGATAATGGAAGGGGCTTCAATGCCAGGAAGGACATTTTAACAGTTGTGTACAAAGCACTCATTGAATCAATACTTACTTTCAATGTCTCATCCTGGTTCAGTTTCATCTTTGTTAAGAACAAGTCAAAGTTTTCTCGGATCATTAATCAAGCAAGTAATTCAACTGGTGAAAACCAAACTCAATTATCTGTACTCCATACACAAGCAGTTATAAGGAAGGCTAACCACATCATAGCAGATCCCACCCACCCCCTGCACAAGTCTTTCCAGTTACTACCATCAGGTAACTGCTGCAAAATCCCCCTTGCCAAGAAAAACACATTCTGTAACTCATAGGGGTCACATTCGATGACAAACACTCTTCCTAAGTGAACATCCCTGCAGTGACGCAGATGTGTAGATTCCTTATCTACAACATCTGAAGGCTCTGCCCTTTTCTTACCACCTACTCTACTCAGCTCCTGGTCCAGGCATTGATCCTCTCCCGCTTGGACTGCTGCAACTCTCTCCTTGCTGGCCTTCCAGCTTCCACCATCAAACCCCTACAGCTCATCCAGAACATTGCAGCTCACCTGGTCTACAACCTCCCTTGTTCTTCCTATGTCACCCCTCTGCTTGCTGACCTGCACTGGCTACATATCATAGCTCGCATCAAATTTAAGATATTGGTGCTCACTTACCAGACTTTCAAGGGGTTAGGGCCAGGATATCTCCAGAGTTTGTTCTGCCCCTACACACCAGTCAGATCCCTATGCTCCACTACTACTGGTTGCCTGGCCCCTCCTCCTCTCCACTCCTGCCAAACCTGCACAAGACTACTGTCTGTCCTGGTTCCCCATTGGTGGAATGACCTTCCTATTGAGGTCAGAACTGCTGACTCCCTGACCACCTTCACGCACAGACTGAAAACTCACCTCTTCAGGCTACTCCTCTCCCCTCCTTCCCTGCCCACTGTGCAACTGCATTTTGGTCTAGACCAACCCAGGTTGTGTACTGTCTAGCCTGGGGTTAGCTGTTTTGAGTTCTCTATTTAGTTGTACTTTATATGATTGGTTTGTTTCCTTGGCTGTTTGAGTATTGGTATTTCAACAGCATATTACATTAGGTATTACTGTCACTTGTTCAGTTGGAACTAGAATTTTCTTGTCTAGAAGTTCAGCACTTTGTGTACCTTACTTTTGCACTTGTTGTACATCACTCTGGATAAGATCTCATCTCATTATCTGTAGCCGCTTGATCCTGTTCTACAGGGTCGCAGGCAAGCTGAAGCCTATCCCAGCTGACTACGGGCGAAAGGCGGGGTACACCCTGGA
>JAPEIY010000004.1:51809819-51820465 GCA_026122135.1 Cathorops aguadulce | reverse complement strand
TAAATTAAATTCATTATAGACGTGAACTTAAAATCATTGTTTTATTTTATGGCCTTGGTGCCCTGGCTTTTGGCCTTGGTGCCCTCAAAAAATTGGCAGCACAAAAGGCCAAGTGGCCTTGCAGCTAAAATGACGAAATTCCAGGCCTGCTGGTGACACTTGTTTTTTAACTGATTTGACTGGAACAAACCTGAGTTTGGACATCATTCCTCCTTCAGGATCGGAGAACTCCGAGTCAGAGCTCCCTTTCTTCCAGGATGGGTAGAGTTGGGGGCTTGCTCTTGGCTGGAGAGGTGGATTAAGTTCAGTCGAAGTTTGAGCCCAGACAGTCTGGAGATCCCGTCGTCCTGGTCCTTCACTCGCTCCGTTCCTGACAGGCCTGGTATTCAGCTCCTCATCCTCACCCTCGTCCGCTGCTTCATCCGTCTTCTTCTCTTCTCGGGCTTTCTTCCCTTTCCCGCGAGACTTCCGCTTTTTGTTCTGTTGGGACTATAATGTAATGTCAGAGTAGACAGGGCGAAGATTAGGACTAGGACTACGTAGGACTGACTCTGGTTCCTATTTTAAAGCCAAGCAATAATTACAGACAGAAAGGTCTCCAACACACCGCTGGTGTTTTCCTCTGAGCTGGCGTGTCCTGTGCAGGTTCGGGTTCGGCCACAGGAACAGCGTCGTACTGAGGGAGAGGCGCTGGATACAGAACCTGAGGCATTTCTACATTTATCCCTGGCAGTCCATGAAACATGAATTTCTAGCAGAGAAATAAATTCACGGTTATCTAAGGCCTTCGGTTAACACAACATGCATATACAGTATGACATTCACAAAACAGACACAATGAATGTTTTTGTGGCGTTTATCGATCTTAGAGCTGCATATGACTGGATCCCGCGGGATGCCTTATTTCGCTGCCTTGACGTTCATTTAAAATGTCCTACACTAACATCCATACTCCGAATCCTCTACACAGGCACAAAGGCATGTATTAAGGGTTCAAAGAATTTCTTTAAGACTGTCGTTGGATGTTGCCAAGGGGCCCTTGAGTCTCTGCCATTATTCAACATCTATATGGATTTTGTGGTAAGAACTGCACATCAAGAAGTACAAAGAAACTGGAGCTTTAAGCTTTCTAATGAAAAACTATGTAAGATCACAAAAACTCATCCAATACACAATTTCTGCCTTATTCAACAGCTTAAGTATATAGGCCATGTCTGCCGCTTCGACAATTCAGAACTACAAAAGCAGGTGCTATTCGATAGCAGAATGCCTAAAACATATTGGAATAAGATAGAAAGGACTCTGGGGATGGATGCCCAGCAAATCAGAAGGGCTATGATGACGAGAAGCGAACTATCGCGAATGTTGAACAATTTTTATGCATAAGCACCCCAAGGCTGACAATGGTGCCTAGTGGGAAGAGATGATGATGATGCAGATCTAAAATATATGCCAAAGCACTTGCTTTATGTCTTGATAAAGTGGTTAATAATTGATCCACTTGGATCAGACAGGTTTCATGAAGGGACGCCTATCATCTGACAATATAAGGCAATATAAGAAATTTCCTCTGACCCATTTGGGATATACTGGGGGACAAGGCAGGGGTGTCCACTTTCCCCCCTTCTTTTCAATCTCTCTATAGAACCTTTGGCCCAGTGTATACGTCAAAATAGTATTCTAACTCCAATATCAATAGGTTCCTCCGAACATTATATATCCCTGTATGCTAATGATGCATTAATTTACATATCCAATATTCAATCCTCATTACAAGAGATCATGCATATTTTGAGGAATTTCGGTAAACTATCAGGATTCAAAACCAACTTAAAGAAGTCTGCTCTCATGCTCCTCAGTGTGGATGAAAGTGAGCTGGCTCTCCCAACAGACATTGTTGTAGCTAGCCAGTTGACCTATCGAGGTGTTCAGATAAAATTGTCTGTGTCTGCTATTGCCAAAATTAATTATTATATTAAAGAAAATAGAAAATGATATTAATAGATATTAATCCATCTATTAATATCATATATCTATTAAATTATATTAATAGATATTAATCCATCATCTGTACCAGCCCAAATTTCAGTTGTTAAAATGAATGTTCTTCCTCAAATTAGTTTCATTAGCTCAATGCTAACTCTCTCTCCTCCTGTTGATTATTGGAAAAAGGTGGACTCTTTGCTCAAATCCTTTATATGGAATAAGAGGTGTCTACAAATAAAATGGTCAGCGTTACAACTACCCAAATCACAAGGTGGTTAGGCTCTCCCTAATTTCAAACTATACCATTGGTCTTTTACACTACAACACATAAGACACTGGTTGGACATGGTGGCACAGACCTCCGGGATTGACATTGAAAGGGGTCTTGTGGCGCCAATGAGACTGCAGGATTACTTATTTTCAGGTGCTTCAACTAGACAATCCTCTTTATGGTGTGGTCCAATTATATCCTGTCTGTTGACAACATTCAGAGCAGTGGAAAAATACCTAGGTGTGGACATGAAATGACACAAAAACTGTCTCCTCTGGCTTAATCATGTTTTTTTTTTTTCATTTCTGGTTGAGAGTACGTCATGCACATTCTGGCTGCCGCTTCTCACCGGAGCTTGCTTATTTATTTAATATTTATATTATTTTATTTCATTTTATCTCCTTTTAATTTTTTTTTCTGTGTGTTTGTGTAGTTTGATGTTTATTTGAGTGTTTTTGTTTGCCGGTGGTGGTGTAGCTCCGGACCCAGTTTTGGGTGTTGGTTCCCTCCAGACCTCGGTTCACTGTGGGTGATGCCTGTGCTCCCAGCTACGGACTGCAGTGAGCTCGTTGCTCATTTTAACATCGTGGTTGTCCAGCACTCTGTGCTTGAATGCTTGGCATGATGTTCCGAGCAATGTTGCTCGGTGGCATCGCAACGGCTGTGCAGGCGGTTTGGGACACACCAGCGCTCTGCGTGGCAGTGCTTCTGTGCTCACTTTGTGGATCCATGGCATGGTGTTTGAGCAATGTTGCTGGCAGCATCACGGCGGCTGTGCTGGAAATGTGGGACTTGTTTTCGTGCGTCTTTTGGTGGGACTGTGGCTGCTACACCACCAGAATGATATCCTGACCCCTATTTGGTGGACCTATTAACCTATTATTATTATTATTATTATTATTACTGTCAGGAAATAAACCATTCACTCCAGGTCCATGGGTGCATAAGGGCATATATGATTTGAGTGATGTAAATGGTGTGGACTCATTATTGAGTTTCTGTGACTTTATTGTACAATATGATGTTCCTAAACACTCTCTGTTTCATTATCTTAAGTTACGGTCAGCTCTTAAGTGTCATAATATTCAATGAGGTTCAAACTTAAAACCACACCCAATTGTGGAAACAATTCAAAAAGCCTCTAGAAGAATAGTATAATTTCTTTACTCGCTTCTCTGTGCACATTCAAAACATTCAGACAGCCTCAATAAAGAATGGAAAAGAGACATTGGAAACCCACAGGAAGATCTAGATTGGGAAGCTATATGGGACAATGTTGCAGGCTCGTAAAAAAAATCCCAATCATCAGTTTATTCACTTGATGTTATCACACCTATCTGACCTCCATAAGCGCTATTTGATGGGGTTAGCCCCGCCATTCCTATTGTACTTTTTGCCCATTTGGTAATGTGGGGACTTTTATGCATTCTGTGTGGAGCTGTCCAGACATTTTCTCTTTTTGGACTAAAATAGTAGATACAATATCTACCTTGACAAAAACACTGATTTCCCAATGGATCCTACTCTACACCTTTTGCTTGATGACTTAAGGTTCCCCATCACAGAGAAAACACGTAATCTGTGGTTAGCAGGTATCACTGCTGCCAAGAAATTGGTGGTCTAGAGATGACTTCCACCTCATGATCTTTCAATTAAATACTGGTTATTTACACTGCTAGACATTTTATAGCTAGAATTATCCTCAGCAAGAATAAACTATGTGTTGGAGCCGTTTCGCATTTTTTTGTTTTTTTAGAATTAATATGATCACAATTTGCATTTTGATGAAATACTGATTTATATGTGCAATATGTCTAGATCTGTATTTGAAATATTTTGTGCTTTTGTACTGTTGTGCATGTTTGCTGCCTGTCTTATTGAGCATGACATCTGTGTCTTGATTGATTGACGTTCAATATATGCGCCGTCACCTGATGGTTAGGCAGAGCGGAAGTGGCAAACAGTTTTTCAACCGCGTGATGTGATGGAGCATTTTGTTTGTATGCTTTAGTTAATTTAGGATGAATAAATCTCTCTATTCTCTAAAGACACGTGTTGGCCAAGTTAACCTCCACTCTGAAGCGGTTGCTGCAAAGCTGCCACTACATTAAGTTGAAAAACTGTGTCCCGAAACGTCGGACCATGGATCTTTGTGGATTAACAATCTTACGCATTCAGATTACTGGAAGACTTGTTTGGAATTACCTTGAATGGCCTTTATCGTCTCAACTATTTCGTGAGTAGCCTGGCATTTATCATTGTTCTATGGACCCAGGTGAGCTCAAGCATTTCGAGAGACTTTGAAAAGTTTGGATGGATGATACAGTTGCACGATCGCTCATCTAGTATTCCTGATCACTGAGATCCTGACGTGTTTATTCAAAGCGGACACTTTTAATGTCGTTGGCCAATATTAAAGCTAATGAACAGACGGTGGTTACTGGGCTACTTGAAGCGCTGACTAAACTAAAGGAAACAAAACAGGCCTGCAATGAAAATAAACTATCTTTAAGTGCTCAGATGCATGCAAATGATTCTAAATGAATGCATGCAATATATGAAACTGAACAGTTAAATAACGACATTGTTTGTACTTATATAAAGAAATGAAACAAATTTAAATGAAAGACTTAACATAAAACTGAGATTATGTCCAATAAAGAAAGCCAAAAGGAGGCCTCAGAGGCCACCAGCTTGGAAATGCAAGAACCGGATAAAAGTGAGCTGTCTTTTAAAGCTCTCAGTGCAACGCAGTGCGGCAAACTTGGGTATTGTACTCGTAAAATGAATGAGATCAAATCTATGATGAGTAAGAATGCAAATGTTGTGGATGTGAAAAAAGAAGTGGCAGAGTTCCACAAAATACTGAATGATTTTAAATTGTGTCATGAATCTGTTCAAGCCTTGCTGTCTGATGATATGAAAGAGAATGAAAATCTTGATTGGTATGAACCTAAGGTATCAAAGTATAATGAATTCCTTGCTGATGTAGATACTTGGTTAAAGCAACATGACTTACACGTAGATCTACAAACACTTGTTGACATGACTGACAGTGTATCAAGGGTGTCTAAAAATAGTTCATCCACATCTTCAAAATCCTCATCCGTCTCTGTGGTTTGTATTCAAATAACAGTGGATAAAGCTGGTTTATTAGCTAGAGCCAAAGCTTTAAAGGAGAAGCATGAAATTGAAATGGAGAAAGTCAAGTTGCAAGCAAGGATGGAAACCCAGCAATTAAAAGAAGAGCTTGCCATCTCAAATGCTAAGTTAAATCTGTTGGAGGAATTTGAGCCAAGCTTGGAAACAAAGCCAACTTATGGACCAGAGGATGACATGAATGCTTACCTGGAAGGATACCTGGAAAGACACACAAGCGAACCTGTTAAAGCCAAATCTATGGAAAGCAGCATAATTGACTTGGGTTATCTCTACCTCACTTTGCAGAATTTGGAGCAGAGACCTTCCTGAAAGGCACCAGTTGGATTAAAGGTCTAGATTTTCTGTCCGAATCCAAAGTTGCCTGGCCAAAGCTGGAACTGGAACTGGAACTCTCTGACAGTGACCCAGAGGTAAAGAAAGTTGCCGTAACTCTTGCCACAGCAGTCCATCAAAGTCCTCTTACTTCATAGAGTACTTCTCAGCATGGAACAAGCTCATCAGATCTGCAGCCTGGCTTCTGAAGTTTAAGAAACACTTGATCTATAAGGGGAAAACAAGTGCCTCACTGAGCATCTCAATAAAACCAGATCCTGCGGACCGACAGTTGTCAGTGCAAGATCTCACCGCTGCTGAGGAAGCTCTTGTGTCTTATGTTCAACATCAACTCTTTAGAGATGAAGTATGGGCTTTACAGAAGGGCCAAGCTGTGAAGAGAAGTAGTAGACTCTACAAGTTGGATCTTGTTTTTCAGGATGGAATTCTAAGAGTCAGTGGCAGGCTGAGTAGGCTGGCTGTGGCAGGCTGAGTAGGCTGGCTATGCCAGAAGAGCTCAAGCATCCAGCCATTCTGCCTAATGGCATCCACCTTTCAAAACTACTTTTAAGCTACACTCACAATGTAGTAGGCCATTGTGGTAAAAATCAGATGCTCTCTGAGCTAAGAACAAAATACTGGATCCTCAAAGCCAATTTAGCAGCAAGGAAAATAACCCGTGACTGCACACTCTTCAGACGATGGCATAGCACAGCTATGAAGCAGAAAATGGCAGACCCTCTGTGCAAATAACTCCAGATCTGCCCCCCTTTACTCATACGGGCTTAGACTACTTCAGGCCCATAGAAGTCAAGAGTGGCCGTAGCAGAGTGAAGAGGTACGGAGTGTTGTTCACATGCCTTGCCAGCAGAGCTGTACACTTGGAGATGGCCTACTCCCTAGACACAGATTCTTGCATCTCGGTCATTCACAGATTTATCTGCAAATGAGGCGAAGTGAAAGAAATCCTGTCCGATAACGGAACCAATTTTGTGGGAACCGAGCAGGAACTGAGAGAAGCACTGGCTCTGCTGAATCTTAATAAGATACAGAATGCAATGCATGTAAAGGGTATCAAATGAACATTCAACCCACCTTACGGCTCTCATCACAGAGGTGTGTGGGAGCGCCTTATACGGTTCATTAAGAAAACACTCTATTCAGTGATCAAAGAACAGACCTTGGACGACGAGTGCCTTCACACCGCCCTCTGTAAAGTAGAGGCTATTCTCAATGCATGTCCAATCACAGTAACATCTGGAGATCCAAAAGATCCTGAACCTCTTAATCCGAACCACCTGCTGCTTCTTAAAGGAAAACCCATTCTTCCACCAGGGTTCTTTAACAAGCAGGACTGCTACTCAAGGAGAAGGTGGAAGCAGGTTCAGTTCCTGTCAGATCTCTTCTGGAAGAGATGGACACATGAGTACCTCTCGCTAATGCAAGAAAGACAAAGATGGAATGAGGTGAAAAGAAATCTTAAACCTGGTGATATTGTCCTGATGAAACATCTCCACGCAATTCCTGGCCTATGGGGCGTATAATGGAGATTTTCCCTGACTCTAAGGGATTTGTACGTCACGTCAAGGTCACGACTCAGGCTGGCATTCTAGAAAGGCCTATCACAAAACTTTGCCTTTTCAGAGATATGACCTGACTGACGGACCAGTACTGACCAGTACACACATTACACTTCACTGACCACTTAATGTTTTCTGTGTAATATTTGAAGCGATTGATTGATTGATTGATTGATTGATTGATTGATTGATTGATTGATTGAATGAATGCTGTAAGTGTGGAAAGGATATTGAACAGCTATTGAACATTTTGAAAATATGAATAATAATGGACCATGAATATGGTATTTTTTGAAAAATGTTACGGACTGAAATGAACTTGATTTTTTGTTTTGAAAGGACAATTCTCATTTTCCGAATACCTTGAAGGATTTTATGTAAAAGGGGAAACTAATGTGAAAGACTTTGTTTGAATCTATGCACAGTATTGAATGCCTTTTGACTGATTTTGAAATGTACGCCTCCTTGTGAATGTTTTGAATTGCCATACTATGGTCAATTAGGGGCCGGAATGTTGGAACCGTTTCGTTTCGTGTTTTTTTTTTCAGAATTAATATGATCATAATTTGCTTTTTGATGAAATACTGATTTATATGTGCAATATGTCAAGATCTTTATCTGAAATATTTTGTGCTTTCGTACTGTTGGGCATGTTTGCTGCTCTGCCTGTCTTGTTGAACATGATTGATTGACGTTCAATATCTGCGCCGTCACCTGATGGTCAGGCAGATCGGAAGTGGCAAACAGTTTTTCAGCCGCGTGATGCGACGGAGCATTTTGTTTGTATGCTTTAGTTAATTTAGGACGAATAAATCTCTATTTTCTAAAGATGCGCGTTGTCCGAGTTAACCTCCGCTCTGAAGCAGTTGCTGCAAAGCTGCCGCTACACCATTACATCTTTACACTATTACACTGTAAACTTGTATCATTTTTATATTGTTACACTGTTACATCTTTACACTGTTACACTGCTCCATCATAAAATTGCTACATTGTTGTACTGTTTCATCATTACACTTTTGCATCTTTACACTATTTACACTGCTACATCATAACATTGCTGTATTATTACACTGTTACATCATTACATAATTACACTGTTACATAATAATAATAATAATAATAATAATAATAATAATAATAATAATAATAATAATAATAATAATAAGTTCAATTTATATAGCGCCTTTCAAAAAACCCAAGGATGCTTTACAATTATAGACAAAAAAGAAAAAATATTATGAAGGTTGTTTTTTTTAGTAGTGTTATAATCGTCTCACACAATGTTGCACTTTTCAACACATAACTCCTTTAGGACTCTAAATTGCCCATAGGTGTAAATGTGAGTGTGAATGATTGCCTGTCTCTGTGTTAACCCTGTGACAAATCGGTGACCTCTCCAGGGTGTACCCCATCTCATTCATTTATCTGATTCATTCCAACTCACCTGTGACTCTGATGGATAAGTAGTATAGATGTTGGATGGATGGACAGACAGACAGATGGATGGAAGGACAGATGGATGGATGAATGGCTAGGTGGATGGATGGAGGATGGATGGATGAGTGGGTGGATGGCTGGGTGGGTGGGTAGATGGGTGAGTGGATTGGTGGTTGGATGGATGGGTTGGTGGAGGGATAGATGGATGAATGGGTGGGTGCATGGATGGATGGGTGGTTGGATGGATGGATGGATGAACAGGTGGGTGTGTGGATGGATGGATGGATGGGTGGTTGGGTGAGTGGATGGATGAGTGGGTTGGTGGGAGATGGGTGGTTAGGTGGGTGGTTGGATGGATGGGTTGATGGATGGATGGATGAATGGATGAGTGTTTGGGTGAGTGGATGGATGGATGAGTGAGTGGGTGGTTGGATGGATGAGTGGGAGGGTGGTTAGATGGATGGGGGTGTGAGTTGGTAGGAGGATGAATGGATGAGTGGGCAGGTGGTTAGATGGATGGATGGGTTGGTGGGAGGATAAATGGATGAGTGAGCAGGCAGTTAAATGGATGGATGAGTGGGTAGGTACTTGGATGGATGGATGGGTGGGTGCATGCATGGCTGGGTGGGTGGTTAGGTGGGTGAGTGGATTGGTGGTTGGATGGATGGGTTGATGGATGGATGGATGAATGGATGAGTGTTTGGGTGAATGGATGGATGGATGGATGGATTGATGAATGGATGAGTGGGAGGGTGGATAGATGGATGGGGTGTGAGTTGGCAGGAGGATGGATGGATGAGTGGGCAGGTGGTTAGATGGATGGATGGGCTGGTGGGAGGATAAATGGATGAGTGAGCAGGCAGTTAGATGGATGGATGAGTGGGTAGGTGCTTGGATGGATGGATGAGTGGGTTGGTGGGTGGGTGGTTGGATGAATGGATGGATGAGTGGTGGAATGGATGGAATCATGTGGGAAGCAACTTGACTCAAACCAAAAAACATTACAAATATACTAACTGTCCTCTAATCTGTCCACATAGTACAGTGTGTGTGGCTTTGTATCATTCAAACAGCAATGCTTTATGCTCAAACAGCATAGTCCAATGTTAAAAGCTGAGGAACTGCAGTAGCATTGAGTAAACAGAAGAGGGCGATGGTTCACCTTAAATACAGTGAGAGATTCCTTCTGAACATCCTGTTTCAGCTTACAGTACAAGAGATTCAAAGCATCACATAAATGAATGAAAAGTCCCTGGATACTCAGTGCATCAGGTGTTTAAATCAGGTGGCTGTTATGGACTTTAGGTTTTAGGTTTATGTGTTGAGTTCAGGGAAGTAATGGGGGCTTCAGAGGCTCTGGACCTTTGTAATCAGTCACAAAATACTTAATATAAATTTAATAAATGTGTGTATATGTGTCAAGATAAAAGCTCTTATTACATGCAGGCATTTTAAATATTTAAACCTCTAACAATAAGGCTAACTGTGTGTTTCGATGTATGTCTCTAGTTTTCTTGTTTGTTAGTTTGCTTGTTATTTCTTTGCCCATGTTTCCTTGTTTACTGGTTTTCCATTGTCCCTAATTTTCACCTCTTTTGAGTTTCTTCTATGTTTGTAGTTTTATCATTTGCTAATTTCCTTGTTGCTTTGAATTCTATTACATTTTTTTTTATCCTTTACGACTTGATTGTAAATTTCTTTAAATGAAATGTATTAATAGTTATATTTACGACACTTCGTGGTATATCTTTTCTCCAAATTTGCTCGTTATACAGTACCAGTCAAAAGTTTGAACACATCTTCAAATTCAATGTTTATTCTTTATTTTTTTTTTATTAATCAGAAGACGCTTCATGTCTTAATGTAATGATGGATGTCATTTCTCTTTACTTAGT
>JAPEIY010000004.1:47922861-47934459 GCA_026122135.1 Cathorops aguadulce | reverse complement strand
GTCACCAGTTAACCTAACCTGCATGTCTTTGGACTGTGGGGGAAACCGGAGCACCCAGAGGAAACCCACGTGGACACAGGGAGAACATGCAAACTCCGCACAGAAAGGTCCTCGCCGGCCATGGGGCTCGAACCCAGAATCTTCTTACTGCGTGGTGACAGTGCTAACCACTACACCACTGTGCCGCCCCTAGAATGCTTGTATTAAGAAGAAGAACAACTTTATTCATCACACACTTGTGAAATTCCTCTCTGCATTTAATGCATCTGAAGCAGTGAGCACACACAAGTGACCAATGAGTACACACACATACCCAGAGCAGTGGGCAGCCATGCTAACAGCACCCAGGGAGCAGTTGGGAGTTAGATGCCTCGCTCAAGGGCACCTCAGCCCAAGGCCATCCCATATTAACCTAACTGCATGTCTTTGGACTGTGGGGGGAACTGGAGAAACCCACGCAGACACGGAGAACATGCAAACTCCACACAGAAAGGCCCTTGCCGGCTGCTGCACTCGAACCCAGAACCTTCTCTCTGTGAGGCGACCATGCTAACCACTTGCACCACCATGCCGCCCAGCTCGGAGTAGAACTGCTGCTCCTCCGCATCGAAAGGAGTCAGTTGAGGTGGTTTGGGCACAGTGTTAGGATGTTTTCTGGGCGTGCCCCACCAGGAGGAGACCCCGGGGCAAACCTAGGACAGGCTAGAGAGATTATGTCTCTTGGCTGGCCTGGGAACGCCTCGGTATTCCTCTGGAAGAGCTGGTGGAGGTGGCCAGGGAGAGGGAAGTCTGGGCTGCTCTGCTTGGGCTGCTACCCTGGCAATCCGGATATGGATAAACGGTAGATGATGGTTGGATGTTTGTCAAATATGCAAGGGGAAAATTGAAAGGGGTACTGAAGTCACTCTTAAACTTGCTTTATTTCTTAACCTGTTATTCAATTATGTTTTTGTTTTTATTAACCTTTTTATATTGTGACTCGTATTGGCATATATTACACTGAAGCCTTTTGGGTTTTTAGCCATGTTGAATGTAGTTCGTTTGGCTCACAGCAGGCGTCGCTTATCCACGTGATCTTCGAGACTTTTGTGAGACTTCAAACGTGAAGTGTCAGCGCCGCCATTTTGAAAACTGTTTACACAGTAGCTGGATTGCCATATCATTCCAATTTAGATTAATTTCAAGACTTGACAGCTTCATCAGTGATGGAGTGTCAGTCCTGCGCACTGTGGCGTGTGCACCTGAGCTTAATTGAGGAACTATGTTTGCCTCTTTAAGGACTGTGCTGATGCATTTGCATCGTAAAATATATGCATGTACACATTACCGAGCCTTTCTACCCATTGTCTTGACTTCCTGTTTCACGGTTCTTGTGCCTGTTTCTCGTTCTTGTCCTCACTTAACCTTTGTACTGGTGTTTTTTTTTTTTTTTTGCCTGTTCCCATTTTTGATCTAGCCTGCCATTTTGGATTGTTTGCCTGTGCGCGTATACGTATTCTGCACTTTATTAAGCTTCTGCAAATACATCCGCCTCCTTCGCATATGTGACATGGAGGTTATTCCATACGACTTGGAACCAACTGAGAAGAGTTGGATAGACGACAGGATAAGGTCTAGTCTGTCGTGCTGGTATTTGTGTCGTTACTGTCACACCATTAAAACGTGCCAAATCAGACGACTGGTGGGTTTTCAAGATAAATGCATGCATGTATTTTTGTGACAAATACATATTGTATTGAGCGCATTTCCCACGTAATCCTCACTAAGGTAATCCCACATAATCCTCACTAAGACAGTGCTACAAAATGGCATCCGCACTATATACAGTAGTGCCCTATATAGTGAGTAGGGAGCGATTTTGGACACAGAATTTCTGGCTTGATTACATCAGCATTCGAAAGAGGGCACGCATGTCTTTTAACAATGTTGGCAGATGTTGGCTGCTTTGATTTTCACTGTACGTTTTACTTCCGTCCTACGATGTCTCAGTGAATCTTGTTTACTGCCATTGCTCATACATATGGACTAATGTATTACATAGCATCTCAAACACTCGTAACTTGCTACAGCAGTGACAAAATAGCTATCAAATGCCTTCTGATATTTAATAAAATGAGAAATAGAATTTTGATGATTTAAAAAAAAATGCCTTCTGTTCCCCTTTACAGGGCAAAATTCGATTTGAAATGAAAACGCGTCATACTATGCTTCGTTTTTCAATTCCAGAATGCCAGGAACAGAATCGAAGTCAAATCACGCAACAGCCCTATCTAGCAACCGGCATTTAGAACGTGATTTTATGTATGGTTATGAATGGCAGTCAGTGCGCACAGCAAAACCCTTTTTCACTTCAGGGTTGAAAGATATTTTTCCTGTTTCTATAGTTATTGCTCATTTTCAGAGGGGAATAGGAGATTTTGGGTGTGGAAAGCACTGTTCAATTTATGGTTTTGATTTATTTTGGCTGTGCAAGTGACAGCGTGGTGCTGATGTGTCACAGTGCGTAGCCGTGTGTTAGGGAAAGCCTTGAGGTGCATACAAAGGACACCAAGATAAACAAAAGGGGAAAATACATTTAAGAGGCTAAGGCTTTTTTTTTTTTTTGGCAAGGGTTTGGGTTGCTGGTTCGATTCCCAGGACCGGCAGGAAAATGTGAGGGGAGTTGAGTGAATGAACAGCACTTTCCCCTCCCTCTGTATCATGGTTGAAGTGCCCTTGGTGCTGTAGCATCGTGCGGGTGCGTGCGCGGGTGCGTGCGCGCGCGCATATGCTCGCGTTTCCTGATATTTCACGACGATGTCACTCCCAGTGTTTTCCCCCTGACTGGATGCGCATTGTCAAAATGGCAGACCAGTTCAAAATTAAGTTCTTTTGGGTTTTTTTTTTTTAAAGTGTCCATAAAGTCCATTTATGGACAGATTATTTTTTTAAAATGTCCATAGTGTAATGTCCATAAAGAACATCACATTATCAAGTCAACTTTGTCAAATATGCTCGACATAACAGCACAGATGAAATTTCAGTCCTCTCTGACCCATGGTTCGAACAGGTAATGCAATAAATAAAAATAGAATAATTGAAAAAACAAACAATATAAACAGTATAAACACTCTAGATAAGAACTAGACATAGACTAAACACTCAAACAAGATGAACAGTATAAATGCTAGATAAGAGCTAGACATGGGGCATGGACATATGAAGTTTCTTATTGTCTTAAAATATTTCACTCATTCGCTTCACTCACTCATGAAATATGCCTTCACCACTCGAAGATAAACTTCATATCTTCACGCAACTGTGTGACATCCTCTATATATGCCATGAAAATGTTATTTTGCGACAGCAGAACAGTTTAAACTGTTCCTGATGCTTGCATCACCAGAGACCCCGCTTGGCGGCTGAAACAACTGGCTTTGCTTTGGTCCACCACCTTCTTTCTATTTTCCTGAGGAATTCTTCATCTTGGGCTCTAAGATTCAGCTGAATTATAGGATCGCGTAGTGTAGTAGGTTTGCACACTTTCAAATTTTAACGGATGTAGATGATCAGGTACTGTTCGACTGCTATTAAATGTCTACTGAGTATTTTGTCACTCTATGGATTATGACCTACTGCTTTTTCATACTATATAGTAAGACAATATAATGATTCAGCTGCACCCTTGGTATATGACCGAGGTATTGTAATGTTTCACGTCCCAGATTATTGACTGGAAAAGTGAAGTAAAAACATTCTCACAATAGAGTGGGGTGAACAGTAAAGGTGCTTTCACACCTGTTAGTCTGGTTATCAGAGTGAAATTGGTACTATTTGGATTGTTTAAGTTTCTAATTAAACGAACCAAAACGTGATAAATTTTGTTGGAGGACTGCGTCGGGCCCAACCTAAAACACACTGCAGGCTTGGTTCTACTTGTATCTGGACTGGTTTGTTGATTCGATTTCACTGTTTTTGTTGGTCGTCATTTTATTTCCTTGATGTGTATGTAGCTTTTGCTAGAATATTCGATTATCTGTTTTCTAGGAAATGGAGTTGTGATTCATCTGCCTGGACTGTTTGAAGAAGCAGTGAAAAATTCTCAGAAAGGCACAGGTGAGCGAGCAAGCGAGTGTGTGTTTGCGAGGGAAAGTCATGAAAGTAATTTTTCTGCCATCAGTTTGAGTAATCTACTGATGTGTTCATGTTTGTTCTTATTTGAGAGACCAAATTTTGTGTTTTGGGTTCAGGATTACAGGGTTGGGAAGAGCGGCTGAAGATTTCTGATCGTGCACATATTGGTAGGATCACATCTGTTATGTTAAAGTTTTACATTGTATTTTAAATCTGTTTCCTTCATGATGCCTTTTGAAGCAGCACTACTGAATTAAGTTGCAGCCAGTTTATGTACTTTATCTCCATTTTCCCAGTGTTTAACTTCCATCAGGCTGTTGATGGGATACAGGAGCAAGAAAGACAACAGCTGGCTGGAAAGAAGTAGGATTTCTTTTTCTGTCTTGGGCACAGTTTGGATGTTTCTCTAGCTGTTATTCTTCATTTTTTTTTTTTCTTTTTTTTAATTAGCTTGGGGACAACCAAAAAGGGAATTGGTCCCGCGTATTCCTCCAAGGCAGCACGTAATGGACTGAGAGTGTGTGACTTGGTGTCTGACTTCTCAGCTTTTGAGGAAAAGTGAGTGTACTAGTTTTGAACATGTGAAATTTGTATAGTATGGAGTCTGCTTTTGGTGAACAAGAAACTTTCCACAGGTTCCGTGTCCTGGCTAGTCATTTTCAGAACACGTACCCCAAACTTAACCTCGATGTTGATGGTGAACTGGAGCAGCTGAAGGTAATGGAAATATGCGCTCTCTCCATACGTGTGTGTTATTGACCAGCTGCGAGGTCCATATCGTGAAAGACCGTGACAGAGGTCTTGAAAGTACTGACCGAGGCCCTCTGGGCCAAGGTCAGTCTTCAAGGCCGAGGTCACGGTATTGTATATAAATTTATATATAATTTATTATATTTTTTCTTTACCAAATTCTAACAGAAAATGAGAGCGCCCAAAAGGGAAAGCCAAGGCAAGCTGCCATTTTGAATCCTCGTTCACGGCTGTAATGCAAATGGCTTCCTCCTCAGTATACAAGTGCACTTCCTTGGCAGGGGAAAAAAAAAAAAAACCTACATTTTGCCGCCTATGTAGTCTCCTATTTATACAAATAGGAGTCATTCAGGATTCAGCCATGTTTTTGCTCAGTGTTAGCAAATTACAGGTTTTGGCTTTCTCTTGAAATGTTTCTTTATTTCTTCCTCAGGGTAGTAAAACTCGCTTTCGCTGTGAAGGCTGTCGTTATCACTGTCCATGCTGTAAAATTAATGCTATTCTCCTGAGAAATGCTGGCGAAAATTTATAAGATTTTCGATAATCTTATATATTATTAAAAAGGTGTTAAAGTAGCATTTTTTTTTTTTTGTCGTGAACGAGCGAGTCGCCAGGGGTCTGTAACCAGGGTCCGTACCATAGGATACGGACCCACTCGCCAGCCAATCCAGAGCGCAGGATTTGGACCGTGAAAAAGATATTCCGGATTTATTACGCAAAACGTATTTTTCATGTGGAAAACTTTTGATGACTCGTTTAGTTTTGAGGAAGAAAGCTAATTGGGTACCTTTTAAGTTATTCTGAAGCTGCACTGTAGTGCACGTAAGCATCTTTTCTCTACAATTTTAATTGCATTATAATAAACTTCTGTTCATCTTCATCCCATTGTGTGCTGTTAGAACTTTTGTGGTCGGTCTTTGCTTTTGACTACCTTGTGCTTATCCTCTTTCTCTAGGCTTATGCAGAAAGGTTGCGGCCTCTCGTCACAGATGGTGTGTACTTCATGCATAAAGCTCTTACTGGACCAAGCAAGAAGATTCTGGTTGAGGGGGCTAACGCAGCTCTCTTGGATATTGACTTTGGTATGGATTATGTCCCTTTTTAGCTGCTTTTTTTTTTTCTCTCAACACTTATTTTCAACACGTGGGTCGCATGATGGGTCACTTTTGCTTCCTGGCACAGGAACCTATCCCTTCGTGACATCATCAAATTGCACTGTTGGAGGTGTGTGCACAGGTCTTGGGGTTCCCCCGTCCCATATTGGCCGTGTGTATGGTGTGGTTAAGGCTTACACCACCCGAGTTGGTGTTGGAGCGTTTCCCACTGAGCAGAACAATGTGAGTGTGTTTACATGAGCTGATAGACGTGAGTATGCGGGGAGGGTATGTTTCCTGACGTGTAGGTTTTATTTTGGTTGTGTAGGATATTGGTGATCTTCTGCAGTCAAGAGGGAGGGAATTTGGAGTTACGACAGGCAGGCGGAGACGCTGCGGGTGGTTGGACCTGGTTTTAGTTCGTTATGCTCACATGGTCAATGGCTTCACGGCGTAAGTAATGTTTACACACTGTGGTCCTATGGAGATTCTTGTGTTCTTAAAGGTTTTTTTTTTTGTGATTTTCAGCATTGCTTTGACCAAATTGGACATTCTTGATACGTTGTCGGATATCAAAGTGGGCGTGGCTTACACTGTTGACGACAAGCCCTTGGACAGCTTTCCTGGTGAGATGATACTTAGATTTGCAAGGTTTTTTTTTTTTCCTTCCTTCCTCCCTCTCTCTTCATGTAATGACACTGATTTTCAACTGCAGCTAATATGGATGTCCTGACGAAAGTTGTTGTGACTTATGAGACGTTACCTGGGTGGTGCTGCAGCACAGAAGGAGCACGCAATTTTAGTGACTTGCCACCTCAGGCACAGGCCTACATTCGCTTTATTGAGAATTTCCTCCAAGTGCCAGGTAAGACGCTGTATATCTGTAATGCCCTCTCTTAACAAAGAGACTTGAATACAATTAGGTTCTGTAAATTAAAGATGCACATTTGTTGGCTAGATTCTTCAGGGTTTGGGTCGCCCCACCTCTTCCTGGAAAGCTATACATGCTGCTTTTAAATAACCAGTAATCTAATTTTCAAATAAGTTTACTTCAATGTAGAACTGAATTGTCATGCACTGCATTTTGGTACGTTTCCATCTTCAAAATTTTGAAAGAAAATGCAGAGCAATGGCAGACAAATATATTGCTGTTCTTGTCGTATTATAACCTTTGGTTTCCCGATGAGGCTTTTTTAATTTTATTTTATTTCTATAAATTGCAGTATGTTGTACTGTGCCCAGGTAATGAGTGACAATAGCTAAGAATGAAATCTTGTGTAAGGGGCATCCACTACTTGGCTGTCTTTGTTTCAAGGTGGGGAAGAAGTGTGTGGTGTGGTGTGTGTGGTTTTTTTTTTTTTAAATATATAAAGGGAGAGAGAGAGCTATACATGTACGTTTCGGAGAGCTGTATTTGAGGTCTTTTTGTATCGGTGTCTACATCTTGGCTTATTTTGGTATTGTTTGTGTGATGCATAATAAAATTGCTAATTTTTTTTTTTTTAATTCTCTCTTCCAGTAAAATGGGTTGGAGTTGGAAAGTCCAGGGAGTGCATAATAAAGCTGATGTAAGATGCATAGGACAGTTCCTGAAATCCATCACCTGCCTACGTCTTCCAGGGACATCATAACTTTTTTTGGGGAGGGGGGGGGACCAGAAATTTATGTAGAAGATTAGTGCTGGACTTTTTAAAAAAAAAAAAACCTTGGGTTGAGAACCTTGAGAATGTCCCGCATAAAGTGAGCACCAGCATAACTACAGTTCAGGACCATAAATATTAATGAGGGATTGCACAAAGTTGCAGATGAACATTTCATTTAGAGAATGACTCAGGGGTCAGAATAAGAATTCTATTCTTGCATAATGGTGTTGGCTTTCATTTCAGTTTCTGGACCAGCATTCTTAATGTGACAATGTGTATTAGTTCAGAGGTCATACACTCCCACTTTAGGTCTGCACTGAATGAGCTTTGTGTAAATAAGTTGCAAATTGCACCATTCGGACCTCTGGCTTTAGCCTTCCGCCGTACTGTTCTGAAATAACTGGTTATAGGATCAAACTTTGTTTTTTGTACTCCTGGTGAAGTAGTCCATTGTATACAAAGCTCAGATTCCCTTGAACAAAACTAAGGCTTTATTTTGATTTACTGCATTTTAGAAAGATTGACTATTTTTCCATCTGTGTCGAAAATAGGCTTTTAAGATTTTCTGTCGTGTAGCCAAAACTTTTTTTTTTTGTGTGTATGACCCTGTGCTTTTGAAACTTCACTTTAATTTGTACATTAAAATAGTTTTGGGTGGCTGGTGTTGCCTGTCTTGAAAAAACAAATATATAATGGATTGTGTCACAGCTATGTAATAAAACGATTTTTTTTTTTATTAGTTATGTAAATGTACACCAAGCACACCGTTTTAACAGATGAGCATACTGATGAGAAATGTAGGAAATGGGTGGATCCACCCAAATAAATACATACAGTTGCCTTCCACTGGAGTGTGTAGATTGTCATGTTATTGGCTGCTGCTTTAGAACAATAAACTGTTCTAATTGTACTGATTTTGTGTTCTTCTGTCCTCTCCTTCCCTTTGGTTTGTGTATTCACTAAGAGGAATCAACTAAAGTGGCAAGACGGCTTATGTATAGTATCTTCTAGAAGTCTTCATCTTGAGTTTTCCATATTTTGTAGTGTTGCAACCTAGAACTGGAAAATACTTGAGAAATCGGATAATTGAATGGTGGTTCAATAATTGTGTATGCATGTCATGCAATCTCAGTATGAAGAGATGTGTTCCTGAAAGACTGGAGGTGTGTGTGTGAAGACAGCAGCAAATCTGGGCTATAAATAAATGTACCGTATTCAAGAAGTGTTTTTTTTTTTTAAGTGTGTTTCTTTGGTTTAAAAATCCAGGCTTTAGTCAGGATTCCTAACTCAAGTCTACAGCCTCCATTAGCATACAGTAGTAGATTATCTGAATTTCATGCTTTTGACCACTAGATGCCACTATTGTGCACCAAATAGAAAAGCTTTTCTTAATGAACTTTTTCGAAAGCTTTTCTTTTGCACTGATCATCTGTTTAATTGCTTGTTTTTTCGTCGTTATATGATGCAAGGGGTCCAACTGTACGTTTTGAAAATGCATTCCCCCCCCAGTATAAACTGCCCATGGGACCAAAGTAGAGCTATCACGAACAAAAGCATGGTAAAAATAGTCTGACTACCCAAATCAGACAGCTGGTAACTTTCGAGGAGACAGGCAACTAGTTGAATTTGAAACAACTGACCAACCCTGGTTATGTCTAATCCCCTTTTGGTGCGTCATATTTTGTGATCATGCATTCTCTTTGTTCTGGACATGTCCTCTTTTGGGGATATAAAAAAAAAATGCTTAAACTCAAATGTAAATGCGGAGATGAATTATAGAAAATAAATTCCTTTTTTTATATATACGTATATATTCAGGAAGGTCCAAAAGACGGTCTGGATTTCATTCTTTCCGAAATAATTTCACTCTCACACAATGAGACACTATCACTTCAGTGTTTTGTTTTGTTTTTCCACTTACGTAAAAGCAGTGGACGGCGGAAATGAATCACTGAAGAGGCTTCTGGGCATTATAAATAAACCTGTTTGGTTAAGACTTTCTTGCTTCAAGGGAAGTATAGTATACCTGGACCCACCACGCCAAGAGGACTGAAAAGTGTCTAGTCAAAAAGTGGACTTCATCTGGCAACTTCCACTTAATTTTTGTTTTACTCTGTAAAAAAAAAAAAATATACATTTTTTAATGTTAGAGTTTTTTCTTTTTAAAATTTTTCATTGATTTTATTTGTAAAGTAAGGTAAATAAGTTGAAGTGAAAGGAGGTTGGCTATAGGCTACTGGGACGTCCCAATGCTGTAACTTATAATAAAATATGACGCACCAGAGTGGATTCGACATAACCAGTTGTTTCAAATTCAACCAGTTGCCTATCTCCTCGAAAGTTGCCAGCTGTCTGATTTGGCTGCCCTGTGTAACCCTCCTGCCCCCCAATGTCCTCTATTTTGAAAACTCTATTTTAGTGTTTTCCCATTTCTAACATACTTCAATTCAGGTTAATTAGCTGATTAGCTTTATCAGGTGTGTTAGGAGCACTGGACACGCAGGACAGGGTATTCCAGGACCAAGGTTAGCGACCTGTGAATTAGACGATATTGCGCATGCGCGGTGAAATTAATTTCTATTGCAAAGGAATTAACCAGGTTAATTAATCTATCCTGCTGCCTAACCTGGTAGGGTGCATTGCTGATGTGCCATTCTACACGGCAAAAAGTGAGGGGTCAAGTAAGTTTGGAGTCTGACCATAAGCTGACTAAGTCCAGACATCTGGGAAGCCTACGTGCCTTTTCGTCATGAGTATTTCTCACTGTGAAGTTCTCTCTCGATCTGAAGTCTCATTTGGTCTTGAGCTGGTGATCATGTCGCAGGTGTTGGTTTGGTTGCTTCTTGTCATCACCCTTGCCCTTCAAACTTGTTGGGTCAAATGTCAGGTAGGATAAAATAATGCATCAGGACTATAAAACATGCCTTATCTTATTTATTCAGATATTTATTTTGACAGATAAATGTCAAGATTTGACTTCAGGTGCTTATTTGTTTTCTCTTTTCTGGGTCTTATAGACTTTCACTGATGTTTTATCTGCTATTATGGTGTTAATCTACTGCACACTGGTGTTCATGTGATAATAATGTGAAGATCACTTTTTGGACAGGAGCAATTACAATCCTGATTTGTCTAGTTCTCAGATACACAGGAAAATACATGTCAGCCAGCGTAGGCTGAAATCCAAGGACGGTTATTCATAATTTTTTTGGCAACATATACATTGACCAAGTTCAGAAGTAGAGTGGGAGTAATACTGTCTAATGAAGTATGACTGGCTTTTAAAGACTTCTTTGCTATCTGTGATCAAATGCAGGAAGCTGCTATGACTCGATGGTGAAAATGAGAGTCATGATGGTGTAAGAATGAGTCAACTGTATTGGCTTCTGTTTTATTTTCCTTCGAGACATGCAAATTGTTTCTATTTACATGGATTTCACAGACATTTATATCCAAGGTAAGTGTTGAAAAATGTCAGGCTGAGTCCAATCCCACCAAAGAGCTCTGAACGGATTTGACAGTAACGTGCAGTGATTCTATCCTGAACTTGGTTTACTGTCCAGGTGGACTTTAATTCTATGTTCTTTGTGGGTGGTGTAGTGGTGCTCACTGTTGCCTCACAGCAAGAAGGTTCTAGGTTCGAACCGCATGGCTGAAGGGGTCTTTCTGTGTAGCGTTTGCATGTTCTCTCCATATCTGTGTGGGTTTCCTTCCACTTCAAAAGACATGCAGATTAGATAAAAAAAAATTGTTGAACTTGTACATCACTCTGGATAAGAGCGTCTGCTAAATGCTTATAATGTAGTGTGGGTTTCCTCCAGCTTCTCTTTTATAATCATACCAGTAAATTGGTTAGCAGAGCCAACCATGGGTGCAGAGCTCAGCCGTACATTCTAGAAATTGCTGGGTTACAAGTTTGGGGAGCCCCGTGGCCGGCGAGGGCCTTTCTGTGCGGAGTTTGCATGTTCTCCCCATGTCCGTGTGGGTTTCCTCCGGGT
>JAPEIY010000004.1:46833829-46844738 GCA_026122135.1 Cathorops aguadulce | reverse complement strand
AAGACGATATGTCAGAAGATGATTATATAACAGATTATAGTTTTACGTTTTCGATTTATTTTATCGCAGCTGGTACAAACACAAACACTCGTCCATTTTGACTCTTTCAAGGCAGCGTTTCTAATTAGTGTTGTCCACCTTTTACGTGCCTTCTTGTCCTTTGGGAGTTTGTAGAACCTCAGTCTAAAGTGTCTTGTACTCGTGGCGGGACAGTGTGGGACGCAACAGTTGGTTTTTGTCATTTCTTGTTGAACAGTTTTGCAGGTCTTTCATTAATCACGTCTGTTTACATTCGCTTAGAAACCAATATGGCGACCGCAGCCCCCACTTTAAGCCCATAATGCATTGCGCGAGATTGTCGGTGACGTCATTATGCTACAGGCTCATTGACACTACACATCTAACAAAGGCGAAAACGGCAACATTAAGAGGAGCTGTTCGGCTCTTAAACAGCATCCTAAAGGTTTTGCTGACTCTCTAAACCAGCACCGACTCCAGCAGCTTGTCAGAGGAAAAGAGCTTTGTGTCCTGATGGAGGACATGAATACAGATGGCCATTGAAGGTCTCACTGCCCTCTGCTGAGTCTTTTATTAAAAAAAAAAGTTAATGAAAAGCACCTTTGGAGATTCCCTGACAACTTTGCCTGCCAGCAGCCTTCTTTACTGCAACTTCTTTATTCCTCTGGGAGAAAAATCGCACAACTCAGCACTGAACCTGCTTTAACTTTCTACACCCGAGTGTTCATACAAGATAACAGAACTTGCGGTTCAGTTTTTAATTTTACTGCTACCATTTCATTCGTTTTCACTTGCGCAACTGGAACTGCAGCCTGACGACAAACGCTTACATGGTTTAATTCAGCTCCTAACCGTTTTTCACTAAAGGAGGTATTTAAAGCCTTATCCCAAATTTGCCCAACTAGCTCATTGTGTCACAGTTAGCTTACTGTATTCAGCTTCATACTACTTGGAAAAAGATCTAAAGTACTTTCATGTTGTCCTGATGTTCAATCTTTCTTTGACGCTTTCCAATTTTCAAATTCTGACCCAAAAAATTCTCCCAAGAAATCTGGAGTCAAGCCTCCCCAGCCCCCTTATGTGCACAAGCATTCTACAACCAGCAAATTATATGCAGCACAGTTTAGCTTCACTTGCTCCACTGTTTTGAACTCACCTGCGCACAAATTTGGAGGTGAATTTGCTGAAGATGCCAGTACCAGTGCGACGGACCTGGCTGTTCCCGTGAGACAGCGACGGGGAGGCCGGGGGCCCGTTGTAGGTTGAGGCGTGCTGGTCACGTGAGGCTCTCTGCTGGCCTGCATGGAAAGTGCTTCTGCTCGTCACCCCTCTGGGGAAGTTGGTGCGGTCTGCTACCGTGGAGTTGCTTATGTTGTTGGTTGAGGGAGACACCACTGGAACTCTTTGTGGAACAGTGCTGTTTTTAATAATAAACATTTAACAGATGAGATTAAGATTAGTTTATTAGTGCTGCCATGCATATCATAATCAAGTTTCTCATACCGTAAGCAGTCGATCTGGTATTTATTAAACACCCCCCCGAATCTAAAAGTGCAAGATATTTTTTAAAACTTCCCATACTTTATTTTGGTCGATGTTAAAAGTATAACTAAACTGAATTTTTACAGTTTGTTAGAAAACCTGAATATCATGATACATAGTGTAGCATGGAACTGTCAAATATCTTGATATAAAGTTTCATATTGTCCACCCCTAGTCATACACTAAACAGAAGAAAAAAAATTCATATTTTAAAACTTTTGCCTTATTAAAAATCTATAATTTTTGGTTGAACATGAATTTCTTTATAAATCATGCTGCTTTACCGGACAGTGAGAACAATAATTACACAGCACATTAAAAAGAAAAGAAAAAAAAAGTCCAGGGGTGTAGCAAGATCATTTAATGTATGACAACTTGTAGCTGTGGCTGACTGAAGCTTCTCATTTGCTTTCAAAAAATTTTAGCGAAAACGTCCCTCTAGGATGTCTCCGAATTTATCCAAGCAACATGCAATGATGCAATAAAAGAAAACTAGAACTGTGAGTAAGCTCACTACAGAATACCCCCTGCTTACGAGCCGGTCATCACATGTTGCCATGTGTAAGGGAATAAAGTTGAATTATTTTTTTCACGGTAAATCCTGCGCTCTGATTTGCTGGAGAGCGGATCCGTATCCTACGATACGGATCCCAGTTACAGACCTCTGGCGACTCGCTCGTTCACAACAAACATAGTAGCAATTTGCCAAGATTTATTTTCGCATTTCTCAGGAGAATAGTATTAATTTTACAGCATGGATAGTGATAACGACAGTGTTCACAGCGAAAGAGTTTTACGACCCTGAGGAAGACAAAATAAAAGAAAAAACATTTCAGGAGAAAGCTAAAAAGCTCTAACTGTTGCTAACACAGAGCAAAAAACATGGCTGAATCCTGAATGACTCAAATTTTGTATAAAATAGGGGACTGCATTGGCGGCAAAATGTAGTTTTTTTTCCTGCCATGGAAGTGCACTCGTATACTGAGGAGGAAGCAATTTTTGCATTACAACCGTGAATGAGGATTCAAAATGGCGGCTGGGCTCAGTTTTCCCTTTCAGGCGCTCTCGTTTCCTGTTAGAATTTGTGAAAGAAAAAAAATTATTTACCAGCTTAAGGTCGGTCCGTTTGGTGAAATACCGTGACCTCGGCCTTGAATACGGACCTCGGCCCAGAGGGCCTTGGTCAGTACTTTCAAGACCTCGGTCACGATATTTCACGATACGGACCTCCCAGCTGGTAAATAACATTTATCTCCCCTTTGAAACATCGGAGCGGGATTATTTTCCTTCATGCACATCTTCAGGTGGTATACTGCAACTGTGTAAAGTTTCATCAAAATCCATTAAACCATTTAGGAGTTGCTGCGCTTACAAGACACGTGGACAGACGGATGGATGAACAGGGTGATTCCTAACCCCCCTTGTTTACAGGGGGTATAAAAAGATGAAATCACAAAGAAAACTTAAAAGAAAAAAGTGATCCATTTCTGTCAGTTTAAGATATTGCTTTGATCCGACTCATTAAACCAAGACAGGTTCAGCACCTTTAATATTTTTACACTAAAAAAAAAAAAAAGTGAGCAAACAGCTCCATTGCCTTTAGCCTCATGCTTGCCAAAAATAAACTTGGCCCATCATTACATTACTTTGCATCTTATAACTGGCATCCTCATTATATCCACTAATATCCTGCATCCTCTTTTCTTCGCTACGCCTTTTCCTCTTTTGACTTCCTGCCCAAGAAATCTTAATTCTGAGAGTACCTACCTCACACATGCACACAAACGCACAAGTTGTGGACATGCAGCGCTCCGGATACGACACTAAAATTGAGAAGCTTTAGTACAGATCTCATATTTTTGTAATGAAGCAAGCATTTATTTAGGACATGCTCATAAATCTGCTCAGCGACTGCCTGCTTCATTTCAATCTGAATTTTATAGTCTAAAAAAAAAAAAAACAAGTTTCATATGACGTAATAACCGCATATTAAGTCATAAATAAAATAGCTGTGTATTGTTATACTTAACTGAGTGGGTGAGCAAGTCATAAGTTCTTAAATTCCAGCCAAAAAAAAAAAATACACAATTTTAAAATCGCAATATCTGAGAAAAGTCACATTTTATGCTATTAACTGTAGTTTTTTCTTTAAATAACATTTTGAATTTCAGCAACCAAAGACAGATTTAAAAAATATTAAAAATAAAAACCAACCTGTGCATGCAAACTGGGCAGGTATCTTTAATCTCTAGCCTAGCATGGATTTATGTCAAGTTAGTAGTCATGAGTATAAACCTTTACTTACCGTGCACAAACCACTCGCATGCATTTTCGTGTCATCACAAAAATCCAATTACATTAACAGAATCAAACTGTTAGTTTGGTGTTGTGCTTTGAATCAAAACTGAAGACAGCCATTTAAAGAGGAAATGATTCATCTACTAATCATGCAGAGCTGCGACCATACGCCAACCATACAAACACCGGCCGCGCAAGTCAAAATAAGCATGCTGAATGATGATTGTTAGCGGTACATCTGTGCTGTGTGTACGGAGATTTTTTTTTTTGCTCATGAGAAAGAAAGTGTGCATTACATTGGACGCAGGCTGATAGAGGGGTGCGCTCCGAGGCAGGCACTGACAAGCGTGTGGGAAGAGAGCTAGAACATACTGCCGTCTGATGCCAAACCTCAAACCACATCACAAGTGCTGTTAGAGATGAACAGAAAATGCATTTTTACACTGCTACCGTGTTCAGGAGAACAGGGGCAGGATTTGAAGAGAGATGCAGTTCTGATGTCAGTGTCAAAGTGCAACTGGATGTGTCAGCTGGGAACGAGGGGTGAGACATGAAGCATGGCGTTATAATAGAATAGGAAAGGTGAAAGTTCTGCGAAAGGCAGATAAAACTCAAACATGTACAGGGTTCTTTAGGTAAGGAGCAAGTGGTGTCCTGGTGTCAAAAAGTGGAAAGCATTTCCAGCACACTTTGTGCGTTTTATGATTGACGACAAAGCAACGGCATAAACAGTTGAAATAATGGAGAGTACTGCATTCTCTGGTATCTGAAGATCTTTAGGTCTTGAGCAGGTATGCTCTTTGGCTCCAGCCCAGCATGGAAGCTGTGCCACCACTTGCCTGGACCGATGTGCATGGAGGTCTGGGGAGTTGGGGTGGGCCGAGGTGGACAGGGACTTGTGGTGGCGGGGGCGGGAGGAAGAAGAGGAAGTTAGAACAGCAGCTGCCGAGGCGGTAGAGGCACAGGACCCTGGTGTGCTCAAGCTGGGGGGAGAAACATCCACAAACCCCTTCCTCAAACCCCCACACAGGGGGGTGGGAGAGGAGTGTGAAGTGCATGTTAGAGAGAAGCTCATGGAGGGATAGATGGATGGAGGGACATGGAATTACAATAAAAACTTCAACACAATGTTGTGTTAAATGGTGTTGATAATGCAGGCTGGGTTTTGCAAGAACTTGGTGTGGTTAGAAGCACATTCTTCATCATTCAGCACAAAGACAAGCTTGAAACCGTTCACTAAAGCAAACAGGACTTTTTCCACTGCACAAAGCAACAAAATGCAAGAACAATTCGTTTTCCACTGGCCATCGGTCTTGTACCGAAAGGTTCGAATTGTACAGTTTTTGCTCGAGATAGCATCCAGAGTTAAAAACAGAAGTATCAGAGTTTTTCACGTACTACAGTTTCTCTACACTGTCATATCACTGGTCCACATTCACAAACACTTGTGCACACAAAGGTCAGAGCACCTTTTAAAATGACCACACTCACTGATGCCGTTCCCAAGTAAAAATATTGCTTAAAAAGGCACAAGAGGTTTTTAATCAGGTTGCTTGTATTGTACAAAGATGCTGTAGTTCTTCCTTTTAATACACTACACGGCAAAAAGGACGTGGACACCTAACCATAAACACTCGTACGTTTGCATTTAGTCCCCTTTGCTGTGACAGTAACCTCCACTTTTCCAGCAAGGATTTCCACTAGATTTTGGAGCGTGGCTACAGGGATTTGTAATCATTCAGCCAGAAGAGCTTTAGTAAGATCAGGTACTGATGACTGGTGAGGAGGTCTGGGGTACAATTGGCATTCCAGGTCTTCCCAAAGAACTGGGCTCAGTGGGGTTCAGGTCAGGGCTGTGTTCAGGCCACTCAAGTTCTTCCACTCCAAATTCAGCACACCATGTCTTCATAGAGCTTGCTTTGTGCACAGGGACATCGTCATGCTGGAACAGGTTTGGACCGGTTAGCTCCAGTGAAGGGAAATTGTAATGCTATGGCACAAAAGGACAGACATTCTATACAATTGTCTGCTTCTATCTTTGTGGAGAAGAACCACATATGGCTGTGACAGTTAGATGTCCACATACTTTTGCCAGGAGATTAAAATTAAAAGCACTGAAATTGTCGTCAGATGCTGATCTTGCCATGACAGATTACATTTAAAAAACGTTCGTCAACACGCTTTTTTTGGCCAATCATGTTCCTGTTGAGATAAGCTAGTAAACCAAACAGCCAATGAAACTTAAAAAAACAACAACAACAACAACCCTGTATTAATCTAAGCACGTCTATGCTGAACTGACCGAGGTCGTTACGGTTGTCTCACATTGTTGGAAGAACTAGAACTCAAAGCTGCATGGGCCCCTTGATTTTCAATGTGCAGGGGAGAGAGAGCGCGAGAGCGTGCGTGAGAAAGAAAGAAAATGCCCAAGAAGCAGCAAATCAAGAATCAGATGGGCATAACGTGTCCACTTTAATGTCTATTCATCAGAGAAATTAAACTGTATTAAACGGATGATTAAATTATCATTTAGTACATTTACCTTGAAAAACCATAATTTACACGTGAAAAGAAAAAAGCTTAAAAGGAGAGAAAAGTTACAGGCTGCAAGAGTAGTGCATTCAACTCAGAGCAGACAGAATTTGTATATTAAAGCAAATTTGCATGCGAGTGTGCACGCACGTGTGTGTGTCAGAGACCATTAAAAGGACGCGTCACCTTAAGCATCAGATACACAGGCAGGTAAAGAGATGAAAGATGACTCTTGCATGCAAATTAGAGCGTACGTGTGTGCGCGCGCATGCGTGTGTCGGAGAGGACCGTGCTCGACTCAGCACTATGATACCCAGGTTTTTTTTTTTGCTTTGTTGCAACTTGAACACACTGGCCCCATGCAGTATGGTGCATCTTTCTTCTTTAATCTGCCAGCAGTATAGAGTACACACACTACTCTTACACTCCCTCTATACACTCACACACTGCCCACTCAGACACTCCTACACACACACACACACACACCATGCATTCACTCCCTTTCTACCCACTCACACCCTTTTCTATCCACCCAAAACTCTTTCAAAAGCACTCACTCTTTTCCACCAGGTCACATTCAGAAATGAAATCATGTTCAGTCTGTTTTTTCTTAAGATTTTCAAAGAATCATTCCTTTACAAAGCAA
The DNA here is from genome assembly GCA_026122135.1 of Cathorops aguadulce. Lineage (NCBI taxonomy): Eukaryota > Metazoa > Chordata > Actinopteri > Siluriformes > Ariidae > Cathorops > Cathorops aguadulce. Next base: position 46,837,702 of record JAPEIY010000004.1, on the reverse strand, counting down.
ACACACCAATTTCTCCCAAATTTAGTCGGCCAGCCAAGTTGTTTGCGGTCCGATTTTAATTTCGTCGCAAATTAAATGTAGCCAACAAGTAAAGGAAGACTTTTTTTTTTTTATACCACAAATCCTTTCTATAAATGCATCGCTTTTAAATTAACTTAAATCTGAGATTACAAAGCTTAAAACACTTTAAAACAGCAGTCTGAATTTATTCATTAAAAGGTCACAGCACAACTGTCATTCATGTCACCTTTTCGTACAAGTTCACCTTCAAACTTTGGGAGACGAGGCCTAGAGGGCAGAATGGTGCAAAGTTTACCAAGGAAAAGAAAGGAAAAAAAAAAAAGAAAGGGACTCCGGTTGTTCAAGATGGCTGCTCTCATAATGAAAGAGTTTTGCTTGTTGTTGCGCACAACACTAAGTAATACTGTGTCCTAAACCACACTGCTAAGCCTGCGGAACGTTACTCAAAGACGGATTTGGTTTGAGGCGTATATTTAAACTGTGCGGGTAAATATTTACAGAAAAGACTTCAGGTGGCACTTTTTCCATCACTAACCACACTCGCTCCAGTGCAAAACTAAAGGCCTCTGCTGATCTGGGGGAGGAATCCAAAAGACACAGGCCAGGTTTCAGCCTCATGCTGCATTGAACATGCATGAGCGCGAGTCATTCCACTTCACAAATACACAACACCTCAAACATAGGGTGCACATGCAAAAGAAGTCATCCACAACATGACATTCATATTAGCGCACAGGTTAGTGTGTGTGTGTACTTTTCACAATAGCATGTGTTTAAGGATTTAACTTTGTACCTGTCCTTGCCATTCTGTACACCCAGAGTCGATCGCTCAGCACCTGGAGAGCTTCTCCCACGATTCGTACCAGTTGAAAGGATGCTGTTCTGTAGGGCACAGAAAGGAGCAAAACGACATTAAAGTAGTTACATCACTTACTGCCAACTTCACGAAGGAAATACGAACTCACGGTGGACGGGGTCGGGGTTTTCTTTCGGTCGACTGTAGTAAGCGGGCTTGGGGGAACTTTAGCAGAGCTGCCTGAGCTTTTCCTCCCGTAGTCTTCAGCGACATGCTTGCTGTCGCCCTGAGAGCGCTTAACCGACACAGACAAACCTGGAGCAGGGACAGAAAGTGACATGGGCATAAATAAAAATGAGCACAAAGCATACAACTACATCCAAACAACTTGAGCTCCAATGCGTCTTACTTTGGTCTGTGCATCGGCGTGGCTTCTGGTTGGAGGTACTGCGTTGTACCTTGTGAGAAGGTGATGGGGCGTTGTTTGTGAGGTCAATGCTTGGGCGGGGCTTTATTGAGAGTTCATCCAACTGGGGTAGAGAGCAGCAAGCATTAATACTGAAAGTAGGGCTGCAACAATATTGAATTCACATTTACCACAATGATTCGACCTGTTTGGAAACAAATTCCAATGATCAAGATTACAATTAAAAACTAATTAAGCAGCCCAAAGAGAAAACAATCATTTTCTTTGCTGCTTGTGCATGAATTAAAGTGCGTATTCTGGACCAATTTCGGGTTTTTTTTTTTAATGTCCCTTTACACACTCATCCAGAAGGGTAATTTTGCACAAGGCCATCTGTCTACAGCAGAAAAAAAAACTAGATGGAACTCAATGCCAACGGCGTCGATGGAGATGCCTCCGCCCGGTAGACTACACGCCTTATGAAGTTGTGATCTGGGGATGGACATTTGACCTCACAGTAATTTTGACCTGGTGAAATTACTTGTATTAGCCTTGGAGATAGTGTTCACAAGGTTTTAGGACAGACATTTGACCTCACAGTGAGCTTGACCTTAGACCTTTTGATCTCAAAATCTAATCAGTTTATCTTTGTCCCCAAATGCATAAATGGTGAAAGGTTGGTGAAATTCCTTTCATTTGCCTTTGAGATATCACGTTCACAAGGTTTCAGGACGGACGGACACACGGATAGACGGACAACCCGAAAACATAATGCCTCCTGCACCTTACAGTGGCGGAGGCATAAAAAGTTCTTCAAAGTGGCATCTATGAACTATGACCATCTTGGGTTCCTGCACACCAAAAATGGGGAACTTCTTCCAACAGTTCTGAGAACTATGAAGAAGTTCCTCCAGTCGGAAGGTTTGATTTAAATCCCAGGAGAAACTCTCATTTCGTAACGTTCACCTGCTCAGTCCTGTGGTTTTGCTTGGATTCTTGGATAAAAAGATGTGCTCAATGAACGGAAGAGTGAGGAATAGAACGCTTTTGGGTGTGCAGGGATGGGTAAATAATCAACAATGGTGCAATTTATTAAACACGCTTTTTTTTTTGCAATATTGGACCGTCTCTTTTGGAAGTGTTAAAATAGCGAGAGAAAGCACATCATTACTGACTTCATCCATCTGAACCAACCATGATTTGGACCATAAATCGAGTTTCGTCCAGACACTGCGGCAGAGCAGACGGCTCTGAGGACTATTTATCAGGCAATAAAATAGGGATGAGATATTAATCTGTGGGTTTCCTGGCCATGGCACTTTCTGAGTACGCCCCCACCCCACCCACGCGTATGGCTTCGCCCTCACGCTCTGCTTGTGGCCTTCCTGTTCTTGTTTGCGGCCGCGTCCTTTAACCACCGCAGCCACATGACACGCTTTTCAATGGACTGCAGTGTGAGTTGAAATATCCAAAATAATGTCTTATCCAGATTTGTCTTGCATTTTTTTTTCCTGTAGGGTACGAGACGATTTTACAGAAATGTAGAATCATCACTTTTGTTGTGCAGATCATTTTTTCCACCGTTGGCTTCTCCGCCATTGGCGCTGATTTGACTCGTTCTTTCAGATGGAGCAGAAAATAATTATGGAAAATAAAGAAAAAATAATTAGCTCTCTCTCTCTGTCTCTCTCTCTCTCTCTCTGTCTCTCTCTCTCTCTGTCTAGCTCAGCGTTTCTGCTTCTGGTTTTTAGTTTTTCCCCTCGCTCTGTCTTGCTTTCTTGTCAGTTATGGGTTCTCGTATTTTGAAAAGAAATTCTTTTGCGTGTGTGTCTCGGCTGTAAAAACTCACAGCTGTTGACCAGGGAGGTCCGGATTCACGTGCAACGCCTTGCGCTGTTCGAAAGCCACGAGCTCCATCCAAAACCACAATTTCGTGCACTTTTTCGAGGGAGTCTTGACATTGGGATAGTAGAGGATATCCTGACTGTGTACTTCAAGGGGGTAAAAGGAAAATGCAGCCAAACGTTAGAAGGTCACTTGTTCTTGCGAAGTTTGCATTTTGACCAATCGGTGAGGTTTCAGAACCTCAAGGTCCACCCCATTCGTTTCTGGCCTGCGGTAAAGTACCTTCTCAGGATCAGGAACTAAAATGGCTCCTGGCACACGCAAAATTCCTGAGGTTTCCTGATTCCAGAGAAGTTCGTCATGGTACTGTAGGACGCATCTATAGCGGACAAATGAAAGCAACACATTTGCAGTGGTGTTTCTGCGAAACGTACCTCACCTGGAACAGGGATTAAGAAGGCTCCTGGAATTCTGGCTCTGGAACTCCAAGTTGGTCCTGGTACAACAACATTTCTGAAATTCTGAAAAAGATTGACTGGTTCCTGAAGTTTGTCATGTTGGGATGCATCTCCAGGACCTTTCTCAAGATTGTGAAACTTCTTCGAGTTCAGTTTGTCGCTGATTTTGATGATGTTGAGTCATTTTAGTAATTTGTCTCGTATATCACGAGTCAGGCGGCACGGTGGTGTAGTGGTTAGCGCTGTTGCCTCACAGCAAGAAGGTCCTGGTGGGTTCGAGCCCCGTGGCCGGCGAGGGCCTTTCTGTGCGGAGTTTGCATGTTCTCCCCGTGTCCGCGTGGGTTTCC
>JAPEIY010000004.1:45227116-45237325 GCA_026122135.1 Cathorops aguadulce | reverse complement strand
ATAGGACGCAGGTAGAGCGTACACATTGAAGGTCGAATGAGATAACATCGAACATAGAGCGTACACAGAAAATAACGAGTTTAGGTCACATGGATTTTGCCCACGACTACAGGAAAACACAGCTGTGATCATAGTCGGATGTGGTCGCGTGTAATTTTTCCAGGTCGTACTCGGTGAAATTGGGCCCTAACGGAGAAGAAGCATGGTGTCCAGTGTCTTTATTGATATTCCCCACTTTTCAGGGTGTAACATACTCCTCTATCAGTAACTTGAGGAAACTTTCTAATTTTCCCATGTATTATGCAATTGCTATAAGTAACTTTGTTGGTTATTACATCTCACATATTTTAACCAATGTGATTCCAGCAGTCTGCTCTGTGCCTCCTACCCAGTCATTAGAAAACTTTAAAAAGCACTTTTAGAGAATGTATGTTGAGTAACTGCATTCAATGAACTTCAAGAAAGTCTTAATTTTTTTTTTTTTTTTGTGAAAAGGGGATCAGCAGGAGATGAGGAATGGACTTTGACAGTCAACTCTGTTCCACACAGAAGTTACTCTTCTACCAGCAAAGTATTTTCCATGATATATTAAAATCGAGCATGCTGCCTTTGACCCAGTCCATCATATAAAGCACAACACGTGATTAAGGCTGGATTTTTGCATCATCACTTTCCAGTAATTCATAATATACATTGACCACAAGGAACCATAACTCATTGGCTGCAGTCTCGGAGAGAGCCCAAGCATCCTGCAGATGATGTTTTCGTGGTCTTTATGTTAGTTGGACAAACAGAGCCTGTGTTCTTCTGTGTTACAGAAAAGGCTTCTATGGCCACAAGAGGTTTAGCAGTGTTTTTTTTTTTTTCAATACAGTGTTAGATTATTCAGGATTTCCTCAGAAAAACAAAAGGTATTTCAAAGCTGATTACGTACCTCCAACTCTACAGCCTACTGGAAACCTTGTTTCTCTGATTTGCATACTCTGAACATGACCTGTAGTAATGAAGTGTTTGCCTGAGTGTGAATAACTGGAAGGAGTTTTGTTTTTTTGCAAAAGGTCGTCACACTGAACTTTTGGAGTTTTTACACACTGGGACATTTTCAGTTTGAGGAATTAAGTGACAAAGAAGAAAGAAGCCGAAGAATGTAATGCGAATATGATGAGCTGAATCAACATAATAATAAAGGTATTTTTGTATGTAGATATTCCTACTACTTTTCAACTGACCAGTTTGATCTCTGTGCATTCATAGATTCTATCCTGAAGGCAGATATTCACCAATCTATTAGAAAGCAACAGCAGATCTTTGACTCTAAACCATGGTGTTCGCAGACCTGCTGGAGCAGGTGGGCAGCATGGGTCATTTCCAGTTGATCCATGTCACCCTGCTCTCCGTGCCCATTCTCATGATGGCAAGCCAGAACTTGTTGCAGAACTTTGTAGCAGCCGTGCCTTCACACCACTGCACCACCCATGCCAACTTGTCTAATACTACAAGGAGTCTAGCCGAGACGCTGCTGATCAGCGTGCCTCTGGATGGGCAGGGTAAACTGGAACGCTGTAGACGCTATGTGAATCCTCAGTGGGACCTAGTGGGCAAGAACAGCTCAGAGGACCTGGAAAAGGAAGAAATTGAGATGGAGGGATGTGTGGATGGCTGGAGCTATAACATGACTGAGATGACCTCAACCATTATTACAGAGGTACTGGACTTTTTTTTTTTTTTTAAAGCAAATTTGATCAAATTGTGCAAATACAGAAATGGGTGATGTACTTTGTTTTTCTCTTACAGTGGGATTTGGTGTGTAATTTGAGATCTCTGAAGCAAATGGGGCAAACCGTTTATATGGGAGGGGTGCTTGTGGGAGCGTTGGTCTTTGGGGGACTATCTGACAAGTAAGGAATACTGTGTGAGCATGTGCTTGCCATTTGGGAATTACATCAATTAATTAATTGATTATTTAAAGTTAATAATTATAAATCTGTAGAAAATAAATGAAATTTCAAAAAGAACACAATCAAGGCTGACAAAATTGTTCTTCCCTCTTTATCATATGATTGTTGAAAAAACATTGAATTTACATCTTATTCCTTGTAGTGTTGTTCAAGAGATCATGATCACACAGGAATAGTCAATCAGTAGGCCAGTCTGTTAAAAAGCCAGGAGTGATGGTGGGACAGTCTTCTCTCAACATTCTGGAAAATTGAGAGAGTGGACAGAAAAAAGAGGAATATTTTAAAATTTTATCCTTTTTCAAATTCTTGAGTTATCCATATACCATGTTATGTATTTTTCCATCAGTTTATACATTAATTGATGTAGGTAAATAATTAAGGATTGACTGTTGCCAACAGATTTATAAATTTATACTGGTGATTTTTAGGTGAAAATTGGTTTCCATACAGTATATTTTTGTTGGGTTACAGGTTTATGAACTTTTTTTTTTAAAACAAGAACAAATTAAACCTAGACACCCTCTAGTGCAGAATGTTTACAAATTGTGATGAAAAAAGTGGTTGAAGATGGCCATCCCTGATGTAGACGGCTTGTAGCGACACCAGCTTCCGGTGCAAAACTGAAAAAGCAAACACCAGTCAACAAGCATGTCTTAGCTGACTGACTACACTTGGGGTAAGCTGGAGAGGTGGCATGGTGGCGCAGCAGGTTGGCTATGATACACTGACCTTGATTTGAATGAATGTGTGCATACATGGTGCCCTGGGAGGGACCATAATCCCACGTTGTACCCAGTGTTCCCAGGATAGACTCCAATTCCACCATAACCTTAACTAGGATAAGGCAGATAATGAAGATGAATAAATGAATGAAAGTTTAAAGTAAACACGGCAGTGTACAGTTTCTTTTGGTATACCACATGTGGCCTTTAAGTACTCATCAGCACATCCTCATGCTTCACACTCCATATATTTACTACTGATATGTTTTCCATATACAAACAGTATACTCCTCCATATATATCCTTTCCCTGTGTATTATAAAAAAAAAAGATGGCAAGATCACAGACATGTCGAAGTTAAAGAAAGATTTTAGCTATCACTGCACAGAATGTTAAACCGTTTCTCCATGACAGGTTTGGCCGGCGCATTTTGCTCACATTCTCTTACCTGATGATGGCAGTTTCAGGGACATGCACAGCCTTTGCATCTTCTTTCTCCCTCTACTGTCTATTCCGCTTCGGCTGTGGCATGGCCCTGTCTGGGATAGTCCTCAACGCCTTCTCCCTCAGTGAGTACAATTGTGGACTTTGTTGACTGTGTAATGATTATTCTGGAAACACACACATACATACATAGAGTGCCTTGCAAAAGTATTCATCCCCCTTGGTGTTTGTCCTGTTTTGTTGCATTACAAGCTAGAATTAAAATGTATTTGGGGGGGAGTTAGCACCATTTTATTTCCACAACATGCCTACAACTTTTTTAAAGGTGCACATTTTTTTATTGTCACACAAACAATAATTCAGATGAAAAAACAGAAATCTGGAGTGTGCATGAGTATACACCCCCCTTCGCATGAAAATGCAATGTAAATGCAACAAAGACACCAGTGATGATGCTGAGGGAGCTGCAAAGATCCACAGTGGAGATGGGAGTATCTGTCTATAGGATCACTTTAAGCCATACACTCCACAGAGTGGGGCTTTATGGAAGAGTGGCCAGAAAAAAAGTAATTGCTTAAAAAAAAATCACGTTTTGAGTTTGCCCAACAGCATGTGGCAGACTCCCCAAACATACGGAAGAAGATTCTCTGGTTAAATGAGACAAAATTTAAACTTTTTGGCCATCGTGGGAAATGCCATGTGTGGCGCAAATCCAACACCCTCAGAATGCCATTCCTACAGTTAAGCATGCTGGTGGCGGCATCATACTGTAGGGATATTTTTCATCTGCAGGGACAAGAAAGCTGGTCAGGACTGAAGGAAAAGATGGATGGCACTAAATACAGGGCAATTCTGGAGGAAAACCTGTTTGAGCCAGCCAGAGGTTTGAGACTGGGACGAAGGTTCACGGTCTAGCAGGACAATGACCCTAAACATACTGTTAAAGCTACACTGGAGTGGTTTAAAGGGAAACATTTAAATGTCTTGGGATGGCCTAGTCAAAGCCCAGACCTCAATCCAGTCGGGAATCTGTGAAGATTGTTGTACACCAACGCAAGCAGTTGGAGCAGTTTTGCCTTGAGGAATGGGCAAAAATCCCAGGGGCTAGATGTGCTAAGCTAATACAGACACACTCCATGGGACTCACAGCTGGAATTGCAGCAAAATGTGGCTCTACAAAGTATTGACTTTGGGGGAGGTGGGGCTGTGAATACCTATGCGCACTCCAGATTTCTGTTTTTTTTTTTTCATCTTATTGTTTGTGTCACAATAAAACAACAATTTGCACCAATTTAATTTTTTGCAACAATTTGCAACAATTTAAAGTTGTATGCATGTTGTGTAAACCAAATGGTACTAACCCTCCAAGAATGCATTTTAATTCCAACTTGTAATGCAACAAGGGGGATGAATACTTTTTCAAGGTACTGTACAAGGTATGATTAATGGAGTTTGCCTTCAAATGCATAAATGGTTATATTGTTACAGAATTCAAGAATTTATTTGCACAGAGGAATTCAAGCCATGAAAGTGGAAGAAATGGAGACACAATTCATCCAAGTCCAGAAATTAACTATACTCGGAACTCCATATGATACAGAGGAGCAATAGTATGGAACAGTCTGTCTAGCAAGGAATCAATGGCCAATAACTTAAATGAATTTTGACATTAGCGGAATAAACTTTGATCCTATGGCCCACTACATACATGCTAGTCATGTAACCACCGTGGGCAGCACGGTGGTGTAGTGGTTAGCATGGTCACTTCACAGCAAGAAGGTTCCGGGTTTGAACCCAGCAGCCGGCGATGGCCTTTCAGTGTGGAGTTTGCATGTTCTCCCCATGTCTGTGTGGGTTTCCTCCGGGTGCTCCGGTTTCCTCCACAGTCCAAAGACATGCAGTTAGGTTGATGTGGGGTGGCCTTGGGCTGAAGTGCCCTTCTGGCGTGGCTGCCCACTGCTCTGAGTGTGTGTGTGTGTGTGTGTTCACTGCTTCAGATGGGTTAAATGCAGAGAATGACTGTCGCTGTCCTTGAAGTGTGCATGTGATGAATAAAGGTTTCTTCTTCTTATAACTAAAATTATTAACAATCACATTTTCTTTTCACCCCAGATTTCATGATGTTTATTCATGGTCATGGATGGACGGACGGACAGACGGATAGATAATGATCAAATTCTGTGACAAAAAACGCCGCCTCAGGGACACGGCTGTAAAAACAGCATGAGTTTAGAGATTTGTCCTAACAATGAAACAGCATCGATGAAGATAAACAAACCAAGGAATGAATAATTAAATATTAAAAACTTAGTTTGATTATTATTATTATTTTTTTTTTTTTTACTTTAGCAGCGGAGATGAAGAAGCTTTGACAACCAAAAACCAAAGATTACATCCTTTAAAAAAATCCTAGATGAATTAAAAAAGAATAAACAGAAACTTCACAGAAATCTGCGCTACAAATACCTCCGACCACACCCGGCAAACATGAATAAACAACCACACGAATAAAACACTTTTAGAGAAATCTGTAAGAGCAACAGTTAAGGCAAAACCCAGCTGAATATAGATGATAAATAAATAAACACATCAAGAAGATAGAAGTCTGCTGAAAATTACAAACAAACAAAAACAATAAATAAATAAAAGCACATTGGTTTGTACAGTCAAAACGTCTATTATTATTATTATTATTATTACAAACCCTTTGTCATATTTGTGCTTCATAATGCACCAAATGTTTTAAACAGGAGACAGGTCTGGACTGCGGCAGGCCAGTTTAGCACCCCGACTCTTTTACTACAGAGCCATGCAGTTTTAATCTGTGCAGAAAGCGGTTTGGCGTTGTCTTGCTGAAAGAAGGAAGGCCTTCCCTGAAAAAGATTTTGTCTGGATGGCAGCATGTTGCTCTGAAATGTGTTTATATCATTCAGCATTAATGATGCCTTCCCGGATGTACAAGCTACCCATGTCATGTGCACTAATGCACCCTCATACCATCACAGATGCTGGCGTTTGAACTGTGCACTGATGACAAGCCAGATGTTCCCGCTCCTCTTTCGCCTTTAGATTTCTAAAACAAATTTCTACTTTTGATTCTTCAGTCCTCAGGACAGTTTCCACTTTGCCTCAGTCCATCATAAAATAGCTCGAGTCCAGAGAAGGTGATGGTTAGGGTGGCCCAAAAAATAATTTTATAGATATTGTTCAAGACACACTAATTTTTTTTTTCCTTTTCTCACAAAGACTTTCCACAAAAAGTTTCAGGTTTTTAAACAAAGGGGAAGTGGATGCTCACGGATGCTTCAATTTTGCTGATTTAGCTCATAGACAGCAATGCTTACTGGCATCTCCACACTCATATCCAAAGAAGTTTTTAGTAGGAAACAGGAGGACTGACTTCAGTGACTTGCACATAAATGGTGTAGTGTAGCAACAGTTCACTTTTCTTGTCCACAATTGATATTACTGAATACTGAAACCTTCTAAAGCGTGCTACAAGATACTGCCAAAGATAACAGACAGTGTTTTGGTGGACAAGCAATGATGGCCACCACAAGACTAAGGAAATTTTCCTTATTGGTTTATGTGAGCCAAATGCACTTATATGCTTACGACAGCTGCCAACAACAAGACAGGTTCTAGAGAGATTTCATCAGCACCTACATGATAAAAGGGATATAAGAAATGTCAGCCTGGCAACATCAGTAGAATTGCTTGGCATTTGGGAAAAGGCAGCCATATGAACAATGCTTAAGAACCATGTCATTGAAAAAATGGAGAACATTCACAAGAACTGACTTCTGCTGAAAAAGAACAAAGAAAATTAGAAACCCAACAAAGAAGAGAGCAGGAATTCATTGAAAATTTAGACTTCCTCTTTGATGTTGCTCATAAGGATGCATTAGCCAAGATCAAAATGAATGAAAAACAGTTTCTTATAGACCACAGGACAGACAAAGATATTTATTGCAAACAAGGATAAAGAGCTGGATAAAAAAAACAAGAATGAAGAGAAGAACGAGGAAGAAAGGAGAAAAACAGAGCAGCTATGTCAACACCATCTGTGAGCAATTACAAACAAGAAGACCAAGAAGAGTTCCAAACTGAAGACAGCAATTCTGACATGTCTGATAACCAATACAAGCCAGCAGGAGTAATGGAAAAGATGCCCAAAAATGCGCCAAAAAATATGAAAGCACAGAAACTTGACAGTTGATGTTATTATTGCACTGGATCGAAACAAGATATCAGATCGTCAAGTGTTACAACTTATGGAAACCAATGGCTGCAGCTCTTGATCACAGCCCAGATTCAATTCCACTGTCCCGCAGTACGATTCAGAGATCACGCAAGCAAACCAGAAGAGAAGTTGCTGCACCTATTAGAGCTGAATTTGCTCCAACATATCCACTTTTAATTCACTGGGATGGGAAGATACTTCCAGGGATATCTGGTGGAAAAGATGTTGAAAGGTTGCCCGTGCTGGTGTCTGGTGATGGAAATGAGAAACTGTTGGGGGTACCAAAGATGGAATTTGGGAATGCAGAAAATGAAGCAGAAGCTGTTCATCATTTGTTAGTGGAGTGGAATCTCACTGAGAAAATACAGGGCCTGTATTTTCTCAGTGAGGTTCCACTCCACCAACAGGGTATGTCTTTTGATACTACTGCTGTCAACACTGGCCGAATAAATGGTGTCTGTATTTGTCTAGAAAGCAAACTTGGTCATGAACTGTTCTGGTTTGCATGAAGACGTCATGTTCTGGAACTGGCCTTGTCAAAAATCTTTACTCTGTGCTTTGGCCCTTCAAGTTCTCCAGATATCCCTTTGTTCAAAAGGTTCAAGGCTGTTTGGGAAGATGCTGACAAAGATAGTTTCTCAGGCTTGGAAATACAAGAGGAACTGAAGGACCTCCAGTAAGCCACAGCACAGTTTCTGAAGCAAGTTGGCATTACTGAGCAGGTTAGAGATGACTACAAGGAGCTCATTGAGCTGACCCTGCTTGTTCTTGGAAGTTCACCAGAAAGAATCCACTGGAGAGCACCTGGAGCTCTGCACTGTGCAAGGTGGATGGCAAAGCTTATATATGCCAGCAAGATTTACCAGTTTCATCATCAGAGGGCGGTCAGGTTGACAAAGAAGGAAGAAATGCAGCTTGCACGATTTGTGCAGTTTGGTGCTCTGGTCTACACAAATGCATGACTGTCTGCTCCACGTGCTGTTGAAGCTCCTACAAATGACCTGCAGCTCTGGAAAGTTCTCAAAAGATACCAGCTTACTGATCCAGAAATCAGTGCAACTGCAAGAAAGGTCCTCAAGAACCACCTTTGGTACTTGTTTTATTAGCTGTTTTTAACAAGCTTCCTCCTTCAGAAAAGTTGGAGATCTGCAAAGGACTGACCAAGAAATTTGGGGAACACAAAGTCAGAGGGAATGCAGCACTGCTGGAAGACCGTGTCAGCCTTGGAAGCCTTGCATCATCCAGAATCACCAGACTACTGCACCAATTTGATATAAATGACGAATTCCTTGCTCTACCTCCAGAGAACTGGGAAAACAATGAGAGCTACTGCCAAGGTCAGGACCGACTAAAGAAACTGCCTGTTGTGAATGACACTGCCGAACGAGGTGTCAAGCTCTTCCAAGAATACAACACAATGCGTACAAATGACAAGGAAGAAAAGCAGATTGTGTTGCAAGTTGTGGAAGTGCATCGCAAAATAGTCCCCACACAAACCACTAAGAAATCTGCAGTTGAAGCTTTGCAGAAACTAACTGTATTAGACATTTATTCAAATATGGACCATTTTATTCATCACAGTTTCTGATGTTACAAATTTTACAAAGGAACTTTATTCAAATGTATATTTTAGATTTAGTTCATGTTTAAGAAAGATTGTTCTCAATGTTGAAATAAAACAATACGTACAGTATAGCCTTTCATTGCCAGTGAGCACTCACTTCTATTAAGAATAAAAAGCTGAACATTTCCCTACATATTTCTGGTAAGAAATGTAACAAATTTGGGGGGTGTCTTGCACTTGAGCAGAATTTTTATTTTTTCACATACCTGTACATACATGGGCCACCCTAGTGGCGGTGTTTCTGGATATTGTTTATATCTGGTTTTAACTTGCATTTGTGGATGCAGTAATGAACTGTTTTCACAGATGATGGTTTTCTGAAGTGTTCCTGAGCCTATACAGTGATTGCCATTACAGACATATGTCTACTTTTCTGCAGTGTTTCCTGAGGGCCTGAAGATCACAGGCACCCAATGTCAATTTTCAGTCTTGTCTCTTGCATACAGAGATTTCTGCAGATTCTCTGAATCTTTGAATGATATTATGGACCACAGATGCCTGCAATGACCTGGGGACTTGTCCAGGGTGTACCCTGCCTCTCGCCCATAGTCAGCTGGGATAGGCTCCAGCTTGCCTGCGACCATGTACAGGATAAGCAACTACAGATAATAAATGGATGGATGGACCACAGATGATGTGATCCCCAAATTCTTTGTAGTTTTACACTGGGGAACATTTTTCTTAAATTGTTGCACTGTTTGCCCATGCAGTCTTTTACAGAGTGGTGAACCCCTCCCCATCTTTACTTCTGAGAGACTCTGTATATATAGGTGCACTTTGTAGTGTAAAATTAAATCCATCCATCTGTAGATAGAAATATGTTATTATTTGGGGGATTTGAAGCAAAGCAGAGACAGAATAAATTAATCTGACTTAAAAATCAGATTAACATATCTCATTACAACATCATTTATGTGATCTGATAATGAGAAAGCTCAATACTTCCTCAATAATCACATTTCCTACTCTTATAATATCCTGAATTCACTGTCTGATCTCTTTTGTTCCTTGTCCTAGGCACTTCACTAGTGGAATAAGAAACAAAGGAATCTCAGTGTCCAGAGGTCATCAGTTGTTTACATGAATCTTAGAAAGGGAGGAAGAGAGCATGCAAGTATATACAACAGTCAAAACCATTCTGCACAGTGGTGCTTGAAAGTTTGTGAACCCTTTAGAATTTTCTATATTTCTGCATAAATATGACCTAAAACATCATCA
>JAPEIY010000004.1:41900500-41915406 GCA_026122135.1 Cathorops aguadulce | reverse complement strand
TCTGCCAATATCCCTTTGTTAGATCCAGTGTCGAATAAAAGCAAGCAGTGCCTAACTGATCAAGCAACTCATCAATGTGAGGCATTGGGTATGTGTCAAATTAAGACACCAATCTGACCTTTCTATAGTCCACACAGAACCGGACCAATCCATCGGTCTTGGGAACCAGGACCACTGGGCTGTTCCAGTCACTGTGGGACTCTTCGATTATGCTCATTTCGAGCATGGCCTTGAGTTTGTCCCGAACCACCTTTTTCTTGTGTTCCGGCAAGCGGTAAGGGCAGCTATGCACTACCACCCCCAGGAGCATTTCGATGTGGTGTTCTGTGAGGTGGGTATGACCAGGAAGGGATGAGAACACTTCAGAAAATTCCTTTTCCAACTTGGCCACCTCTGTGAGTTGGGCTGGTGAGAGGTGGTCTCCACAAGGGACCAGAGTGGTCTGAGATGTTATCTTTTTCACCTCCGGCCTCAGCTCCACCTTCTCCAGGACTACTGATGCCAACACCATAGGGAACCCCTCATTCCAGTGTTTTAAAAGGTTGAGGTGGTAGATTGGCAATGCCTCACCCCTGTCTGTTCACCTCACCTCATAGTTGACGTCCCCAACTCACCGTGTGACCTCAAAGGGCCCTTACCACTTGGTGACTAATTTGGAGCTTGATGTGGGCAATAATATGAGCACTTTGTCTCCTGACATGAACTCACTAAGGCACATGCCCCTGTCATACAGCTAGCTTTGATGTTCTTTTGCCTACTGCAAATCCTCCTGGGTTAGGTGTGTGAGTGTATGGAGTTTTGCATGCAGGTCAAGAATGTACTGGATTTCCTTTTTGCTAGGTGAAGATCCCTCCTCCCAATTTTCCCATAGCATGTCCAGAATGCCATGCAGCTTACATGTAAAAATTCAAGGGGAGAATTATTATATATATAATAATTCAATGAATTATATTATATATATAATTATTATATATATAATAATAATTCAATGGGAGAAACCCCCATGGAGGCTTGCAGGACCTCTTCTACTGCAAATTACAGGGGCTTGAGCCACTTATCCCAATTACACACATCTTCACTTACGAATTTCCAGATTATGTTCTTGAGTGTTTGGTTAAATCACTCTACTGAGCCATCCGTTTGTGGGTGATAGACACTGATGCAGATAGTCTTAATCCCTAATAACTCATACAGTTCGTACAGTGTGCGTTATATAAATGAAGTGCCTTGGTCTGTCAGGATTTCTTTCAGAATCCCGACCAGGGAGATAAAGTGGAAGAGTGCTTCCACAATACTGCATGCTGAGATATTGCAAAGAAGCACTGCTTCAGGATACAGTATCATGTTGCATAGTCCACCAGAACTAAAATAATGCGATATCCCTGTGCTGACCGATCTAATGGCCCAACGAGATCCATCCCAATTTGCTCAAACAGGGTCTTGATTGCCATACACCACCGACGGACATCCCTGTGAATCCCTAGCTAATGGAATGGGGCCATTATTTGGGCTAGTGTTTTATCTTGCCCTAAGTGTCCAGCCATGGGATTAAAGTGAGCCACATGGAATATGAGTTCCCTATGGCTCTTTGAGATTAACAGTTGGGTTATTCATTCATTAGTTTGAGTGTCCGCACTGGTGTTATGGGTATCACTCAACTGAGGAGGAGACAACACAGACTTGGAAGGGGGAGATGGGAGGACACCATGGGTGTGATGGGCCAGCTGGGGAGGAGCTGGCCACCACCTCTGTGGCAGGGGAATAGGGTGGGGAGGGGGGTGAGAGATGGGGGGAAGAGAGAGAGAGAAGAGAAGCAAGGGGAGGCACCTCGTCTGCCTGCCATCGAAGCCGCATCCAGATGGTCCTCCACCAGCTCAATGGCTCATTCCAGCGATGACACGCAATGACACTGGACCCATTCTGCCGTTCCTTCCAGAAATCGCGAGATAAACTGTTCCAGTGCCACCAGATCGATTATCTTATTGGCATCACGGTCTTCTGCCCTCAGCCACCACTGGCAGGTGTCCCGGAGTTGCTGGCCAAGTGCAAATGGCCGGCTGACCTCCTCCAATGCCAGCATCCGGTAGCTCTGATGGTGTTCTAGAGAGCGGCCAACCCGCTGCAGGATGGATTTCCTCAGGTCAGCATACACCAATTGGCTGTCAGCAGGGAGCTGCTGCACTGCAAGCTGTGCCTCACCAGTCAGGCTCGAGAGGAGGCATGCCGCGCACTGCCCCAGCAACCCCCCCCCGGCCTCGGCTGCTTGCTCGAAGAGGTCGAGGAATGCTTCTGGATCATCCTGCAGGCCCATCTTTGTGAGGGTGTCGGCTGCGATGGTCAACGCCCCTGCTGACATGAGCAGGTGCCTGAACACCTGGCAATCTTCCTGCTGGGCCAGCATCAAGGCTTTGAAGCATTGCTCTTGCTCCTTTTGGAGGGTGATCAGCACTTGATGCTGGTTCTGCTGGATGGCTGGAAGGGCAAGGATTAGCTCGTTGAATGGGTAGGACTCCATGGGGTGGTTCCCTTCTGTGCTCCCAGGTTTTGGCACCACTGTAGCAATTCCTGATGTGGGTGGAGCACAGAAGCACAGAAGGCGAGAGTTGATGTTCACACACAAACACTTTATTTGACTTTTTCAGCTTTCACTCACTCACTCACTCACTCACTCACTCACATGCGTTGTGGTCAGGAGGGAGCCCCTCTTCTCTGCTCTCTCCTTCCTTTTATGCTCCATCCCTGTAACACACACATTAATTGACAGCAGATGGAATGACTTAGCCACTTACCTTCCCTGACCCCACCCTCCATTCAGAGACTGTTGCTTGGCCACGCCCCTGCTACAACACCATTGTACATTGCATTCATTGACCTGACAAAGGCCTTTGACCTCATCAGGAGAAGTGGGCTTTTCAGTCTCTTGTGCAAAATCCTCCTTTATTCCACATGGAAATGCATGGCACTGTTTGCATCAGTGGTGCAATTTCCAATGTCTTTCCTGTGAACAGTGGTGTGAAGCAAGGTTGTGTCTTGGCCCCAACCCTATTTGAAATTTTGCTCCTCTAGTAAGCCTTCGAAGACTGAAATAATGGAGTTTTCCTTCACACAAAAGTACAGCTGGGATGATGCATCGATGTGGGATACTGTTGCAATGTAGTTTGTGGGTGGAGCACAGAAGGACGGCAGGATGGAACTGAGTTTCCTAAAACTCTTTATTTTGGACACTTTTCAGTCATCTCAGAAATACTTCCAGTCACACACAGACACACACACATGAGCTGTCTGGTTGGGGAGAGAGCTCCCTTCCTGTTTCTCTCTCTCTCCTTATAAAGGGTGCGGTCACTGGGAAGACACAAACACACGTTAATTGACGTAAGATGTAGTGATTCTGCCACTTACCTTCCCTGACTCCGCCATCCGGTCACAGACCGATGCTTGACCATGCCCCCACTGCCACAGCAATGTAATTGATTACGTAAATTTGTCAACATGAATAATTTGCATCAATATGTAATAGCACAAGCATCGATCCACCAGAACAGCACGCTGCAAAAAAGGCCTGCATGCTGTCCTCTAAAATATGGGAATTTTTCACTCGCGCAAACAGTGTTGTAGTCTGCAGATTCTGCAAAGTGCAGTTAGCATACCACACTAGCATGACTGTGATGCACGAACACATGAAGAAGAAACACTCTGTAGCTATGAGTCAGGATGGCAGCAAAACATTAAGTTCTGTTCACTTTTTTGTCCCTTTCCCACTTAAGCATGTTGGATTGTCAAAATGCAGAATGTGTTTCTAGTAGTAACATTACCTTAGTCAGTTAATTGTTTTGTTTAAAAAAAACTTTTTCTCATTGCCTCACATTTAAAGTAAGTTCTGCACTGCTACAAACTACCGTTAAAGTTAAGTGTCATCTAATGCTGTTATTCAGCTGCTATGTCTGGTTACATACAGACTGTAAATCATTCTTTGCCTTAGTGATGTAAAATTTTAACAACATGTAACAGTTATGAAATAATTCCATGTTCTAGCAGCCATATTAAGTTTTAAGTCAAGTGCTGAAGTAAAAACTGACGTACGGTGATTAATAATCTAACACAGCAATACTTTTGAATTTGAGGTCCAATGTGTTCTGATTTGGTACATGGAAAAATAGGGTCTATAATTCTAAGTATTCACATGTTTTATGTTTGTCCCCTTTTCAGGATTAGGCAAAGCAGTGTGGATGATTTTTTTCCACAAAAGGAACCCAAATCCATGCACACCCCAGATAGCTGCTGAGCTTTCTGAGAGCATTCTACAAATCATCTTCAAAGACATCAGACCCCTTGCTATTGTGGAGGGTCAAGGCTTCCATGACATGATCAACATGTTCCACCCAGGCTATATGGCATCCACTTTGTTCCATGGAACAACATTTTCCATCCAGGCACCACTTTATGAATTTGATGGAGAAGAAATATGTGGCTACTGTGGAGAAAGTGAAAACTGAACTCAAAAATGTCAAATCAAAAATCACACTCACTACAGGTGTGTGGACAGGTCTTGCCACTGAGGCATGCTTAGGCATCACCTGCCACTTTATTAATGACAATTGGGAGCTGACTTCATACAGTCTAACTACAATGCCACTTGAGGAGCACAACACAGTGCTATTACTTCCTGGGTGGAAATGGTACCAGAGAAGTTTGGTTTCTCTCTCAAAGATGATGTACTGGATGTTGTACATGATAATGCTGCCAATGTTGTGGCAGCTCTCAGGATCCTACAAAAGAAGCAGTGAGTTGCTTAACATAAGTGTGCTGGCCATACACTTCAGTCAACCATGCCCTGAAGACAGATCCCGAGATAAACAAGACACCTGGGGCTGCAAGATGCCTTGTAGAACATTTCAGGAAGAATGAGCTGGCTAGCAACAAACTCAAACAAAAACAATGGGGCACAGCTGAGCATAAACTGATCCAGGTTGTGGATGTAAGATGGAACAATACTTATTACATGGTGGATCGCCTTTTGGAGCAGCAGTGGCCTGTGACCACAACCCTTTCAGACCCAGAGGTCACACAATGAGGAAAGCACTACTTGGATCTGAAAAGTGACCAGTGGACCCTACTGGAGGAACTGGAGCAGGTACTCAACTATTTTGAACAAGCCACTGTTTTCCTTAGTGGAGAGGCTTATGTCACTCTCCCATGCTAAAGAGTCTCCATAAGTTCACACAGAAAACATCCTTTGAGTCTGCTCTTGTAAACTCTTTCCAGACAGCTGCAGAACAGGATATAGCTTCAAGATGGGAGGGTGAAACCACATTCAGAGATGAGGGTCAAAATGTGTGCATCATTGCTGCTGCCCTGGACCACCAATTTTTCAAATTAAAGTTTGTCATCAGATGATAGTGCAAGTCAGAATTCAGACTCTTGTACTTCAAGTAAAAACAAGGGAGAAGGGACAACTTCAACAACAGGCAATTGTGGAGCAGGATGACTCAGCCACGGCCCAGCCAAAGAAGAGGTCTGTGCTGAAAACATTGCTGGGCTCAGATAGAGAGGAGCACAGCAATGAGGAAGATCTTGGTCAGGATGAAGAAAGTGATGAGAATAAAATGGTGAGGAATGAGGTACTTTTGTATTTTAGTGAAAACTGTATTGCAAGGGACAACAGCCCCCTTCAATGGTGGAAGGAAACATGTGACAAGGTACCCCACCTTGGCTGTTCTCACCAAAACATACCTGTCCATGCCTGCAATGTCCACCCCATCTGAATGCCTATTTTCAGCTGCCATAAACATTGTCACAAAAAAGAGCAAGCCTGATAGCAGATCATGTAGACATGCTCACATTCCTCCATTGTAATGCCTAACTGTCTCTTTGATACAAATTGATTGGAGACACACAGACTAAGAGAGAAGGAAGAAGAAGGGAGAGAGAAAAGCAGAGTTGGAGAGATATTGGGATTATATTACTTTGCACTAGTTTGTGATGTTAACTGTAGCTCAAATTGCACTGTTTTTACTGTAAGATGCACTTTCTCCATTTACTATAAGATTATTTTATTTTTGTATTCCTCCTGAAAGTGACTTGAATTTTTAATTCATTTTGTTTTTGGATTCACATATCTGGCTTCAGAGTGCATTTGCCCTACTATTAAATGTGCTTTATCTGAACTGATTAAAAAAGTGCTTGCTTTTATTTTATTTTGGAGGTATTTTTGTGACTAAGATGAGGGGAAAAAGAGGAGAAATGATGGGGAAAGAGAGAAAGAAGGAAAGGGGGATATAGATTTTGTATCTATGGGCTTGGGTGTTAAACAGAGTTGATTCAGATTCAATGCACTAGTTTACCTGTTACTGTTAAAAGAAAATACATTACTCTTTTGTCACTTGCTCTGTGTACTATAAGATGGTTTTATTTTGTATTCCTGATGAAAATTATTTGAATTTTTATTTTATTTTTGTATTTTTTTGTTGTTGGATTGAGATATCTGACTACAGATTGTATTTGCACTATTACTACATTCATTTGATTTCATTTGAATCAATTGAACATGCTCTTGTTTGATTTTGGAGAGTTTTTTTTTCAGAAAAAATGCTCTGTAGTGCAGTTTATTCTTTAAAAGATATTTTAATAAATATTGACTTTTCGATATTTATTTTGGATACGTTTTATTCAAGTAATGGGAAAATAATCACCAATTCATAAATTGTTAGATTAATCAAATTCACCATTAGATTACTCAAATAATAAAAAAAAGTTGCTATATTAATTGTATTAAAATAGTTTGGGACAGCCCTACACAACAGATGATGGGGAAACTACAATATTGCCTGACTCTGCTCCTAAACACATGTCAGGGAGGTCCTCATATGAGAGTTGCTATTCACAGACAATGCAGCTGTAACCCTTTTTGTTATATGTAACAATAAAGCACAGGTAAGTAATGATCAATGATAATCACTAGACCAGTATCAGAAGACACCAAATTCTTAAGAGCCAATACTCTGAATATCAGTAATGACACAGACACAATATATTTGAAATATATAGCAACTTATAATTGAAACTCACAGACCAGCTGTGTAACAATGTATTGCAGCACAATGTAAGAAAAATAACAAAAATAACAAATGTAACAAAGGCTGGCAAAACAATACCCTTTTTTCCCTGAAGTCAGTTTATATCATTGGGGCCCTTTTTTTCCCCCCTCAAATTACTGTCAGTGTATCACCAGTTAGTTTGCCCTACCCTACAGTCCATGGACAAGGACTCCAAAAGATGATTGGACGCAGCTGTGTCCTCCCACTCAGGTAGTGTTAGTAGCAGAGGATGGATGGACGTGGCTACGTCCTCCCGTTCAGATGATTCCCACAAAAAAAAAAAAAACTAACCTAGGGAGTGGCCAGAGATCCAAATGTGTCATTACAATCATATCGACTGTATAAATCATATTCATTGCAAAATCCTCCATGAATTTTCACTAATTAATCATAACATTCTACATTAATCAGTTTAAATCATGTTCTCAAAGGGTTCTGTTGTATAACAATATATAGTTTAAGTATTTATTTTATAGTCGTGTGACTGTAAATACATCCAACATGTCTCTAACAAACATGTTCAAATACACAATTTAACCAATCATTCATTTACAAAAATAAAATAAAATGCTATGGAGTACTCCTTTAATTTTTACCATAAACACACTAAACATACAATAAACGATACAGATTCAGCACCATATAACATATGTATCAGTGGTTTCACAATCAACTAAACATGTTTTAACTCACCACTGACCCAATGCACTTTTGAGCTTAATAGCATTTGCCCCACAGACCCGCAAAATTCTCTCTCAGTCACGCTGATTCTCTCGATCGCTCAGGCTGCTCCAGCAGATGACACAACATGTCACCTCTCCGATGCAGCTAGCACCAGATGCTCACACTCTGGAAGCTTTTTTTTGACCAGAAACTGGAAGTTAACCTAGTCACCTGGCCTCAGTGGGGTTCACTGATTGACATCACTCAAAATGTTTTTTTTTTTAACACTTTTAAGCATTATTTATTCCTTAATACAAAATCTACTTATTTATTTCTTGTACATAAAATAAACTTTAATGAATTATTTATTTGTTTATTTCAAAATAAAAAGTGAATTGTTTACTCTTCTATGGAAATTATTTTTAATATTTAAAGGGCCTTATATTGAAGCTTGGGCTACATTCTCCCCTCCTGAACTCATGTACATCCCCGTACATGGCATTGATCAAACATGATGTATCTGAGGAAGCAGGGCAGGAGGATATAGGAACTTTTCAACTTCACTCAAAGCATCAGCTAGTTCTGTGGTCAGCCCATAAAAGAATGACTTAACCACAGTGACCAAGGGCTTTCCAAGTTCAGGATACTCAAGCCGACTTGGCAGTTGACGATTCCTCTCTGATCTCCTGAGGGAGGTATCTCCTCCTTTTCATCTCTCCGTCTCCCCTTTAGACTCTGTTTCCATTCCATCCAAATCATTCTCCCCTTTAGACTCTGTTTCCATTCCATCCAATACATTCTCCCATTTCTTCACTCTCTGACATGTCAGAGGGCACAGGAAGCTGTTCATTCTGGATATCATCAACACCATCAGGTAAGTTTTCTTTCTCTCCAGGGCACACACTTTCAAGTAAGTTACTTTCATTTTGGTCTGTTTCGGGTATTTGTTCATTTGGAGTCACTCCTCCAGGAGGCAGGCTGTCTGCATCACCCTGACGGCTGGTAGGTTTGTTAAGCATCAGGGAACTGTCTTGTGTACTATCAGGCATATCCGGTGTTTTGTCAATCTCAGCAGTGCAATTGACATTCTGAGCATCTACTGAGCCCTCAACAGGACATGCACCTGTAGGTTCAGCATGCTGTATATCTTGGTCATTAGACACATGTGGATCAGGCGGTACTGGGCTCTCATGGACTGCTGGGACCTGAGCCTCTGGGGGTGGGCTGAACCAGCAGACTGGGATGAGTTCATCGTCATCCTCCTCAGAGGAGTGATCGGAACCTACAGCAGGGTCTGTGTTTTACAGGTTGCTGCACACGTTTCCTTCTTTCCTCTGTAGATAAGTATCCACCTGGGAGGAGAAAGTCTCTATGCAATGTCCTTAAAGGACCATCCTTATTTTCTGGTTTAACTGTATAAACAGGAAAGGTACCTGCTCTGCTCACCATTACATGGACAACTGACTCCCATCTGTCTGAAATCTTGTGCTTCCCCCGGATGCGGATATTCCTTATTAGTATTTGGTCTCCAACCTCCAAGTCTAAAGCAGTCTTGTGCCTGTCAAACTGCATTTTGTTCTTGTGTGCTACCTTTCCAGTGTTATCCATGGCTATTTTATAGCTTCCCTTGAGTCGTGACTTAAGGTTTTGCACATACTCAGAATGTGATGTGTGTTGGCTACTTTGCAAATGCCAAATTGACAGGCAGGTGAGGCTGACACCCAAACATTAGTTCATATAGTGAAAAACTTGTCACGTCATTCCTGGTGCAATTATAAGCATGGACCAGGGGCTTCACAAAATCCCACCAGTGAGACTTCTCTTGGTTCTGAAGGGTGCCTAGCATGTCTAGCAAGGTGCAATTAAATCACTTGACAGGGTTGCCCCTGGGGTAGTACAGGGTTGTCCTGATCTTGTGAATACCCGCTACTTGACAGAGCTCTTTTATAATGCGGGATTCAAAATCTGTCTCCTGGTCTCTATGTAGCTTTTCTGGCATACCATAGGGCACCATGAAGCTCTCCCACAGACACTTTGCCACTGTGCGGGCCTTTTGATTAGGTGTAGGAATGGCAACCACGAATTTGGTAAAGTGATCCGTGATCACAAGGTCCCACTTTTATCCGGTTCAAGGGAGAGGAAATCCATACAAAGGAGTTCAAGGGGTCTAGTGGTGTTAATGTTTACCAATGGTGCCACCCTCTCAGATGGTGTCTTCCTCCACACACACCTGCCACATGTCCTCACCTTCCTCTCCACATCCACCCTTGGCCAATAAAATCTGGTCCTCACAAGGTCCATTGTACGGTCTACTCCCATGTGACCCATATGGTCATGCAGGCTGGTCAGAACTACATCCCATAGCTCAGCTGGGAGCACCAGTTGGTAAGTTGTTTTGGAACCTTCCTGACGATGTCTACACAAGACATTATTCAAGAGCTCCAAGTGATTTAGCTCTCGCAGCAGGAGTGGAAAGTCAGGAAGTTGATTCCATAAAGTGTGTGTGTGTCCCCATGCTCAATCTGACAGATGACGTGTTTAATACACTGATTGGCTCTTTGTTTATCTGCCAGTTCTGCCTCAGTTAAATGGGGGACAGTTGGCAGTCCTCCAAAATGATCTTCTTGCCCATAGGTGTTGAGCACAGCACCAGCAAAGATGGCAAAGGTCCCAAATAAAGCAACACTGTTTGTGTCTCCCTCCCCTCCAACTGCAGGACTAACACTGTAGATGAGCTGTCTTTTGCAGATTGCCTTCACGACAGCCTGATCTACCGCATAGAAGTTCTTTGGATCAGAAAGGTGATCTTGGGTGAACTGTTGTATGCGTTCCATCACTTTTTGAGATTTGGGATCACCTGACAATGCCCCATGTGGCCTGTGGGATAGTCCATCTGCACCACCATTTTGCTTTCCTGGACGATAGAGGAGTTTAAATGAGAAGGTGGATAGTGCCACCAACTATCTATAGCTTGTGGCATCCAGTTTCGCTGAGGTCAGTATGTAAGTCAGTGAGTCGCAATTGGTAACAATGGTGAACTGGTTACCATATAGATAATCACTGAACTTCTCCGTGACTGACCACTTCAGTGCTAAGAATTCCAGTTTATGCACTGGATATTGACTTTCACTGCATGACAACCCTCTGCTCACATAGCCAATAACTTGGAGCTGACCCTTCTGCTCCTGATATAGGATGGCGCCAAGCCTGGTGGTGCTGGATTCAGTATGGAGCACAAAAGGCTTCTGTGGGTCTGTGAAACCTAGCACAGGTGCAGTAGTTAGTTTACTGATGACTGTCTCGAATGCTTGCTGGCAAGCAGGGGACCATCACTCCCCAAAGGGCTCCTTTGGGTTACGGTACTGATCTAATTGCTGTTTCATTTTTGTCCTCTTCTGAGAAGGTGGGTATCCTGAGGTTAGATCATGGAGGGGCTTCACAATGCCAGAATAACCCTTAACAAATATCCTGTAGTACCCAGAAAACCTGAGGAATGATCTTAATTCTCACAGGTTCTGTGGAATCGGCCAAGTCTTAAGGAGAGTGATCTTCTCTGGATTGGTTTGTACACCATTCCTGGACACTACATGGCCAAGGTAATGGACCAATGTCTGAAAGAAGACACACTTTTTCTGGGGACAGTTTCAGACCAAACTCTTTGAGATGGGAGAGCACTTTCATCAACTTCTCATGTTCCTCCAGGGTTCGGGAAAACACAAGTCGTCAAGAAAGACCAACACATCCTTCATGTGCAGGTCACCCATGCACTTCTCCATTAACCTTTGGAATGTGCTCAGAGCATTCGTCACCCCTTGAGGCATCCAGTTGAACTCCCAGAATCTAAGAGGGCACATAAAAGCAGTATTTGACTTGTCTGCCTCTACAACCTCTATCTGATAGTACCCCAAATTTAAATCAAGAACAGAGAGCCACTGTGTGCCATTGAGTGCTGAGAAGGTGTCCTCCAGCTTAGGAAGGTTGTACGCATCCTTTATGGTCTGGAAGTTCAGGCACCTGTAATCAATGCCCAATCTGACCTGGCCATTCTTTTTCCTGACTACCACAATTGGTGACGAGAAGGGTGACTCAGATTCCCTAATAATGCCTGCATCAAGAAGCTCTTTGATATGCCTACTGAACTGCCTCAATGTCTTGCGGGTGGATCAGTCGAGGGCACAGTTTGAAAGGAGTTTCATCTGAAAGCTTTATGTGATGTGCTACTTTATCAGTTCAGCCAAAATCCTGGTTGTGTTTTGCAAACACTTCGGGCATGTTGTTGAGCTGCCAAGTGATGTGTTCTCTCCACTCAGGTGGGACTGGGGAATCACCAAAGCTAAAGTCTAGAGTAGGCTTTTGGGAGGGCTCTGTCTCTGGTGGCCATTGGGGTGGCTCAGGTGACTTGGCCATACTGTGCTCCCTTAGAAAGATGGTCTGGTAAGTAGAGATTTGTGCTATTGTGCACCTTGCAGGAATGGCAATGTCATGGCCAGACTCATTGCAGATCATGACTGGTAGCCTATAGGGTTGCTGTTGGGGGAGATTGATCAGTGCAGCTTTCACAACCAGACCACCTAGTAAGGAGGGTGAAGATGGATGTTCAATGAGAATGGACCTCTCATTCTGGAACCTGTTCATTGGTACAACTCCTTCCAACACAATAGTCTCACCATCTGGAACAACTTGGGAGCTCCTTCCCTGTAGCCTCGTTACACCATGGGGCTCGGTGTTGTTTGCCTGCTTGTGTCTCACCTCAAGTATTTAAAGTACTGCTCTGTAGCTGTGAGAGATGGGCTGATGTGTCATTCCGGCTCTGGAACAGATGTCATGGAACACATCAAGGGTATTAGTGCCTACAAGCACAAGGGGCTCTGTGTTTGTGTCAAAGTCAGGTACAACCAAGACAAGTGTGTTTATATCAACTGATGTCCCAACAAACTCTTCTGGGAAAGTTACAGCCAACTCTACATAGCCCAAATAGGGGACAGACTGCCCCGCTGCTCCCTCTACCTCTAAGAGGTCAAACAGTGGCTAAATTTCTTGCTCTGAAAGATGTTGTCTGTAGAATGACTGGGGTGTGGTTGTTACCTGTGAGTCTGTGTCAAGGAGGCAGTTGACTTCTTCACCTCCTATGTGTATGTAGGCTGTATTCTTGGTACCAACCAACCCACTTGGGAGTTTGAATGGGCAGCTTTTTACTGATTGTTCCAGACTGGCATATACTCAAACTTTGTTCTTGGCATTTATGTCTGAGGGATGTTGGTTCTCCTCAGCCCCTGTTTGTCCCACAACAGGAACTGTTAGGCATTTGAATGTGGGCTGGGGCTGTTCCTTGCCTCCCATATATGCTGTTTCTCCTCTAACTGTTTTTTTTTTCTTTTCACCCACTAAGGCAGGGTTTGCAGCTTCAGTGCACATCAGGGAAATGTGCCCATTCTCCCCACAGTTGAAGCAATACCAGGGCTGAGGTCTGTTTGCCTGCTTCATTGTTATCTGGCTCTGCATAATTGTATTAACATTGCCTGTGTCTGATATTTGACCCTGGGATTTTTCTGCAGCTCCATTTCTTTTAGTCCCCTTCTTCCTCTGAATTGTGAAAGAGGCTAATTGTTTCTAAAAGCTAGCAACCTCCTTCTTAAGATCCTCCATGGCACTGTGACTCACCCCTGGGTTCTGGTTTAGTTCTGCACAGGCAGGCACCTCCTGAGACTGGATCTGGACTTGCTGTTTTGTGCCACTGATGTTTTTCATATGGCTAGCTTTTGCTTGCTGCCTGTCTTCCTCTGTGTGCAACATCAGCAGGAGCTCTGGAAATTATGGTGGGTGGTCTTTCCTTCATTCAAGTTGCAGAGTGGAGAGCAGAATATTATCCCAACACCCCCTACAGAACTGTTTAAGGAGATGTTTATCTACTTCTTCTGGTGCAGCCCCACCTCTTTTTGTTGTCACCTCTGGTTGTTGTCAACCAGTGGAGGTAAGTGGAAGGTTTCTCACCCAGATTCTGGAGGGTGTTCAAGAATCAGGCAAAAAGTTCTTCCTCCTCTTCCACCATACCAAAAGCCAAGTCTAATAGCTGAAGATAGGCTGAAGGGAGTGACTCAGGCCATAGCCCTTTGACAACATCAGCTGCTGGTGGGAGCAAGCTTGACAACATCAGTTGCTGGTGGGAGCAAGCTCTCAAGGATCTTCCTGGATATCTGAAATGGGGACATGCTGGGATCAGTTTGGAGTAGCTCAATGTGTGAGCACCAAGTGTCATAATCGGTTTCATTATTAGATCTGGGAGCCTTTCCAGAGAAGGAATGGAGTCTCACTAGGGATTGCACTTGAGGGACAACATCCTGTCTCTGCACAACATGCTCAACTACACTTTCTGAACTTCAGGTGGGTTCATATCACTTGTTGAAAGGGATGGTAACCTCCTCTCATTAGTGAGTAGGGGAGGGTCACTGGCACTTAAGCTTTTATCACTTAGTGGTTTATCTAAGAATGAGATGAGGGGCTGCTGCTCAGGGGCCCGAGGTGACAGTGTCAAGATAGGGGGAGTGGCAGGTATGGGAGGAGAGCTTTCAACTCAGGGTTGCATAGTTTCAACATCACCAATCTGAGACATCACCTCCCCCAGCACCTCACTGTAGTCTTTGCCACTCTGATTAGCCAGCTCCTTGAGCTCAGTGAGAAATGTATTGGTAAGGGGCCCATTTCACTGAGAAATCTTCCCGGAAGACTGAGCTGCGATCTCAGAGCGTGGCTTGGTCACCGCAGGTCATACGCAGTTGACGGTTGACCGAGGGTTGGTCACACCTTGGTCTTCTGTGGTTGTGTGTGATCGAGGGATGGTCTCCCTGACAAAGAGATCGTAGCTTTTTTTTTTTTTTAAACTGAGCCTTGACCTAAAAGTCGCACAGAGAGCATCGAAAGAGTGAACAAGGTCGAAGAAAGGACACATTGGTCAAGAGACAATCAAGGCTAGAATGGGGATGAGCAATGCTCAGTCTTCTCGAGCAAGAACTGATTGCACACATGGTTGTGCTGCTCGGCCCGTCCTTGACACTCACTCGATCCGTGCGATCTCGCTTCACTCTTTTGCGCTCAAGCCTCGCTCCGCGCAACCTGTCCCAGACCTTCCCTAGACCCGTACGCTCCCTATTC
>JAPEIY010000004.1:37636952-37653201 GCA_026122135.1 Cathorops aguadulce | reverse complement strand
TTCACTGCTTCAGATGGGTTAAATGCAGAGAGGAAATTTCACAAGTGTGTGATGAATAAAGTTGTGCTTTCTTTTTTTTCTTGTTTTAATAGGGGGATTAATTTTGGCTGCAGACTACTCCCAGTTGGAGCTGCGTGTTTTGGCTCACTTGTCCCATGACAGGCGGCTTCTTCAGGTTCTCAACAGTGGCGAAGATGTTTTCAAAAGCATTGCTGCAGAATGGAAAATGATACATCCCGAGACAGTTAATGATAGCCTAAGACAACAAGCTAAACAGGTGAGACGTGGCTGTGCCCTGGGGAAGTCCCAGGGAATGTAGATTGCTTTCTAATTATGTAGGTAGTAATGCTGCTCTTGCTGGCTAGAACATGCAGTTCTTTCAGAATAGCTCCCTTTATTGTCTCAAGTCTGGTAGTTCTGGTTCCTCACTGATCACCCACCTGCTTTTATCAAAGCAACGATTTCCTGAGCCTTTTTGAGTCCGAATAATCTTGTGCTAAGTTCTGCTCGAGGGAAGTCAATTGTGCATGCTCATGAGAATGTTAGGCCCACATCCTTGCAGTTCTTGGATCGCTTTGCAAACTCAGCTGAAGTTTAAGCAATGGTTTTATACCACAGTGGTGCTGAATTGTTGATTTTGTTATACGCTCTTCTAATACAACCCTGATTCCAAAAAAGGTGGGAT
This sequence comes from Cathorops aguadulce, assembly GCA_026122135.1. Classification (NCBI taxonomy): domain Eukaryota; kingdom Metazoa; phylum Chordata; class Actinopteri; order Siluriformes; family Ariidae; genus Cathorops; species Cathorops aguadulce. Next base: position 37,652,516 of record JAPEIY010000004.1, on the reverse strand, counting down.
GCTGTGTAAAATGTAAATAAATCTCAAACCCATATATTTTTCACAATAGAACATGGACAACATATCAAATATTTAAGAAAATGTACCATTTTAAGAAAAAAAAACCCAACACCTCAAAAAAGTTGGGACAAGGCCATGTTTACCATTGTGCAGCATCCCATCTTCTTTTAACAAGTCTGTAAACATCTGGGAACTGAGGAGACCAGTTGCTGGAGTTTTGGGAGAGGAATGTTGTCCCATTATTGCCTGAGCTAGGATTCTAGCTGTTCAGCAGTCCTGGGTTGTCTTTGTCGTCTTTTTTTGTTTCATGATGCACCAAATGTTTTCAGTTGGTAAAAGGTCTGGACTGCAGGCAGGCCAGTTCAGCACCCATACTCTTCTACTACGAAGCCATGCTGTTATTGTAACAGATGCAGTATGCGGTTTAGCATTGTCTTGCTTAAATATGCAAGGCCTTCCTGGAAAAAGACATCATCTGGATGGGAGCATATGTTGCTCGAAAACCTGTTTATACCTTTCAGCATTGATGGTGCCTTTCCAGATGTGCAAGCTGCCTATGCCATAGGCATTAATGCACCCCCATACCATCAGAGATGCAGGCATTTGAATGGAGCGCTGATAAGGCAGATGATCCCTCTCCTCTTTAGTCCAGGGGATGTGGCGTCCATGGTTTCCAAAATGAATTTCAAATTTTGATTCGCCTGACCACAGAACAGTTATCCACGTTGCCTCAGTCCATTTTAAATGAGCTTTGGCCCAGAGAAGATGGTGTTTCTGGATCATGTTCACATATGGCTTCTTTGCATGATCGAGCTTGAACCTGCATTTGTGGATGGCCCGGCGAACTATGTTCAGACAATGATTTCTGGAAGAGTTTCTGAGCCCATGCAGTGATTTCTATTACAGAATCATGGCTGCTTTTAATGTAGTGCCACCTGAGGGTCCGAAGATCAGGGGTATCCAATACTGATTTTTGGCCTTGTCCCTTGCACACAGAGGTTTCCCCAGATTCATGGAATCTTTTGATTATGAACTGTAGATGATGTGAGATTCAAAATCTTCACAATTTTACGTTGAGAAACATTCTGAAATTGTTCCACAATTTGTCAGCACAGTTTTTATGCAGATTGGTGAACCTCTGCCCATCTTTACTTCTGAGATGTTACTTTATACCCAGTCATGTTATTGACCTGTTGCCAATTAACCTAATTAGTTGCAAAATGTTCCTCCTGCTGTTTCTTTTTGCACCATTTACTTTTCCAGTTTTTCACTGCTCCCATCTCAACTTTTTTGAGACGTGTTGCTGCCGCTATCAAATTCAGAATGAGTTAATATTTTCATGAAATGGTAAAACATCTCAGTTTAAATATTTTGACATGTCTGTGTTCTATTGTGAAAAAAATATGGGTTTATGAGATTTTGCAAATCATTGCATTCTGTTTGTTTACATTTTACACAGCATCCCAGCTTTTTTGGAATTGGGGTTGTATGTGATAGTTTCTGTAGTAACAGCTAATTCACAGGGATTTATTGGGCGGATGCTCCACGTATTCAAAGACAAGTAATAAATTGGTTTCAAAAATGTGTTGATTGAATAAGAAACTGTATAATATGCTGACATTTTTTGTATGCTCATTTATGGAAGGAGTCTCTAGCGTCAGTGTTTTTATAACCATACAGGAACACGAATGGCTTGTGGCCATAGACAGTGGGTTTTGCAATTTCTTGTTAGTTCTGTTTTCTTATTAATGTTGCGAGAGGAAACGAGAGACTGGTGATAGCATGACTCAAGGGGTATACAGGAAGAGACTAGCAGCAATATGGTGACTAAAGACCATGGAATACCAATGAAATTTGGCAACTTGTGATGACGGGCTAAATAACTGTTGGGTAGGTACCGAATTAAAGTAATCTCAACTTTGAGGTGACTACAATTGGGATATACAGTTATGTGCAAAATAATAGCAGTCTAACATCACTAATGTGTTTAATTACTGATTTTGGCAGAGAAGATAATACAACATGGGGGAAAAAAAAAAATAGGTGTCACCGAGTAATGGACAACCAAAAGAATCAAGAGTTGTGACATGCACTCTGCTAATTGGGTGTAATTGACTCATTTAATGAAAGGGGCATGTTCAAATTAATAGCAGTGTGGAGTTCAATTAGTGAGTTCATTCATTCTGTGAGGAAACATGGCATCAATTATGGCCCTTATTTAAAGAAGGAGGGCAGCACATGTACCTGCTGGTTTTAGCCCTTGCTCAGTGAGTAAAATGGGTTGTTCCAGACATTGTACTGAAGGAGGAAGAACTTTGATCAAGAAGTTGATTGGAAAGGGGAAAACAAAGTGCAGAAAATAATTGGCTGCTCAGCTAAAATGATCTCAAATGCTTTAAAATGGCAAAAAAAAAAAACATGAAACACGTGGTAGAAGAAATACTGCCACCTGCGTAGATCATAGAATAACAAGAATGGCAAAGAAGCATCCAATGATCAGCTCCAGGGAAATCAAAGATGATCTTCAGTTACCTGCGAGTACTGCAATAATCAGAAGATGCCTATGTGAAGCCAAATTATTTGTAAGAAACCCTTGTAAAGTACCATTGCTGAAAAAAATGTTGAAAAGGTTACAGTTTGCCAAAGAACACATTGACTGGCCTAAAGAGAAATGGTGCAACATTCTATGGACTGATAAGAGCAAGATTGTTTTTATTGGGTCTAAAGGCCACAGACAGTTTGTGAGATGGCCCATAAACACTGAATTCAAGCCACAGTGCACTGTGAAGACTGTAAAACATGGAGGTGCAAGCATAATGGTTTAGGGATGTTTCTCATACTTTGGAGTCGGGCCCATTTATCGCATACCGGGCACCATGGACCAGTTTGAATATATCAAAATCCTGGAAGAGGTCATGTTGCCTTATGCTGAAGAAGAAATGCTTTTGAAATGGGTGTTTCAGCAGGACAACGACCCCAAACACAACAGCAAGCGGGCAACTTCCTGGTTCCAGGCCAACAAGATTGTTATAAAGTGACCAGCCCAATCTACACACCTCAATCCGATTGAGAATTTGTGCAGTGACATCAAAAATGCTGTTTTTGATGCAAAACCCAAGAATGCAGAACAACTGTGGAATGTAGTCCAGTCAGCTTGGGCTGGAATATCTCTTTGCAGGTGTCGAATGTTAGTTGACTCCATGCAACATAGATGTAAAGCAGTTATCAGAAATAAAGGTTCTACAACTAAGTATTAGTTCAGTGATTAACAGAAAAGCTAAATCTGTAAACAAGTATTTATACTGTAAATATTCAAGTTTGTAAATGAAAATGTAGAGTTTTTTTGAACAGCCTATTCTTTTTCATTTGGAATTGAATGTGCAGTGCTCCCAGTGCCTTTGTGTATATGGAAATAAATGCTGCTATGAGGATTGAGCTTTTTTCTCAGTTGTTTTAAACACACTGCTATTATTTTGCACATAAGTGTACAAGAGGGATACCAAGGCAACTATAAAGGGACTGAAATATCCACTATTGTCAGCTACAAAGTGATGGGTGATGAGCATTGTTTTATATATATAATGTTTTCACGTACCAAGTGATGATAGAAACAAACTTATTTCAGATATTCCATAATATTAAATAACTATAAACAAAGTATGTCATTTTGTAATTAAAACACCATTTTAATCATTCACATATTCCTCTTATGCAACTGCAATAAAACGCACACGCAAGCATGTTGCCACTACCTGACATTTTTAATATGTTTAACAATGTTCCATAAGCTAAATGAAGTTGTGCTCTTGTTCGTACAGATTTGTTATGGAATAATCTACGGCATGGGAGCAAAGTCATTAGGAGAGCAAATGGGTATCGATGAAAACGATGCTGCCTGTTACATTGAAACATTCAAGTCCAGATACACAGGTAAAGTCTAGGATAGCTCTCAGATTTGGAATAACTTATATAATTGCACCTTGTCATTCAGGGCTTTATTTTACCTCAAAGGTATACAAGCGTTTCTTCGTGAAACTGTGGAGAACTGTAGTAAAAATGGATTTGTGAAGACGTTATTTGGCAGGAAGCGGTTTCTGCCTGGAATCAAGGCATCAAACGTGTACATTAAGTCTCATGTAAGTTTCTTTATTAGACCTCTTCAAAATGATGGGAAGAACAGCTTTTATTTTTTGCTTTGCAAGTTAATTTCTTCTACACTTCAGGCAGAGCGACAGGCTGTCAATACAACGGTCCAGGGCTCTGCAGCAGATATCGTCAAACTGGCTACCATCAATATCCAACGCAGACTGGAGATGGCTTTTCCTGATGTGCTGTTATCACATCAGCATTACCCCAGTGGGACAGGTAAATCCTTCCATCTCAAAAATGAAGGTGATCTTTTACGATATTCATGATTTTGTTCATTTATTAGACAAAGGACGGGGCAGGCTGCGGTCGAGACCTTCCCGTGGAGCCTTCTTTATACTTCAGCTACATGATGAGCTCCTCTATGAGGCTGCGGAGGAAGATGTTATCCAGGTATGCGGACTTCTTTATAAAATGTTAAACCTCAACGAGGAACGAATGGTGTTTTCTCACTTAATCATGTGTGACAGGGTAAGCGTAGTGGTTTGAAAAGATGTGGTGCTTCATGTGTCTTAAGGGAAAACACATGCTCACCCTCACCACCTGGGAGGTGTTGTGTGATGAAGTGCTAACTAGTGGGGCGGGCGGGCAGATGAGGAAACAAGCTTAATCATCATGTTTAAAATAATGGTTGAGTAGGATTAAAATTTTCCTCTTTCCTTTCTTAGGTTGCACAAATTGTGAAACGGGAAATGGAAGCTGCTGCGAAATTGTATGTGAAGCTCAGGGTAAAGGTTAAAGTGGGTCCAAGCTGGGGTAACCTTCAAGAGTTGGATATATAAAAAAAAAAAACTGATTTCTTTTTACCAAATGTGCTGCTAAACCACAATTACTCAATATATATTTCTGTACTTGCTGAATGTGAAATCTATAAAACTCAACCATCCTTAATGAATATGAACTTATTACCAATCATGGATTGTACATGATAGAATATTTTTAACCTGTAAATAAAAACCAAAAGCCAAAATTTCAAATGACTGTTTAATACAGCTATTCTTGTCTCCTCCCTTTGAAGAAACAAACTCAGCCACACTATTTGCATTCTCTTCTATGCAGGTACTATTTGTTTTATATTCACTTTGACAATGCTTCAAACAATATGCATCTAAAGCACTTAGCCCATTTAAGATAGAAAGGTGCGTACAGTGCCTTTTACCAAGCCTCTACAGATGGGGCACTTGCGTAATGAAGGTGCACACTCTTTACAGACCACCAGGTGCCCACATGGTATAAAGACAATGTTGACCTCTTTATCCATGCACACTTTACATGTACGCTCCTCTTGAAGTCTCCTCAGCTGTTCTTCCATGGGCAAGTCTGCGAATAAAACAAAACCAGGTCACTTTAATAAATATTTTCCATATTATGCTCAGTCTTTCAGGGCAGGATCTGTATCTGATTCCCTTAGTGTCAAAGCTACAAACTAAACAAAAAGCAAAAAAAACCCAAACAAAACAAAAAACCTCTCATGTTTGAGGATACCTGAAAGATCTTGACTCGGTGATACAGCTTCATTTGTCTGGGCTGAAATTGCAGTGAAAAGAACATAAAACGGATTGTCAGTAATATGTCGTGGTGTACGTTTGTTGTGGAATTGTCCCTGTATACTTAATTCTTTAAAAAAAAAAAAGTTCTGAGCATCACCTATTTTTTTTTTTTAGGGAACCCCATTTGTGTGTTGTGTACCTGCTATAAATGGCAACTATACACAACTTACACAAGACGAAAGACTAACACTGAATTCACAGACACTGACAAAGGGGGAAAAAAAGAAAAGAATGGTTAAATACCCATTAGTTCTCTTAAGAGGTACACATCATTCTTTTTGATCCAGTTGCGGAAGACCTCTGCTGCTGCATTCCCCTTTGATAAGACCAAATCAATGAGCTGACCCGTCTGTTGCTTGACAGACGTGCAGTTGCGTATGGTGTCGTACTCCTTCTGTGAAATTACGTTCTCCTCCAACAGATGGTCCATTAGGCTCTGGACACTTTTCAAACGCTGTGTCAAGGCAGCATGGTGCTTCTTCAAAAAAGTAAATCCATCTACAAAAAAAAAAAGCAAACATTACAGATGGATAGCCACATACTGGATTTGAACTGGTAAGCGAATCTGCACGAAGACACACCTGATGCCATTTCCTCTGCAAACATTTCTCGTTCCTCTTCTCTTTTCTCATCCTCTGCACTCAGCAGGTCAGACACCAATTCCTGTACAGTTTTATAATTTTCTCCGCTGGTGAGAATTTTGCTCTGGACAGTCTGCTTCACTAAACCGCGCTCAAAGCCCATTTCTAAGGCTGCTTTCACCACAGGTGTGTTCATCATTATAGCATCTTCTGAGCGCTCTTCTCCTGGACCCAAGTGTACAACTACAAATAAAAGAGAGAACAAAAGTTAGATGCATTCATTTATACCACAGCACTATTGAATTGTCAATTCTGATTAACACCTAATCCAATGTTCTAGAAAGGTATGGCACAGAAGTTGTCCCAGCAGCAAGGAAATGTTTATTGAGCAATGGCAAATTGCTAAAGGAATAAAACATGTTGGGATGTGCTGTTATTAAAACATTATTTTTCAGGGTGGCAACACTAACTTTGTGGCAGGCTGCATCACATATCATACCACCGCATCATTGATCATTTTACTATTACATTGCAACCCATCACATTTGTTTTACTTAAGCATCGTGTAATATGTTCCATATTTACCAGGTGGATCAACAAATTCCCTCGAGTCCCCATTGTTCAACAGCTGCAGGGATAAAATTAAGAACCAAGGTTGATCTCTCGCAGTAAGAAAACATAAGTCAGTACAGTTTATTTTTTTTTTGTGCCTTTACATACCTGTTCAAACAGTCTTGGAAATCTGGCTTGGATCTGATGAACAAACTCTTGTCCCTTTTCTTGCAAAAGGTACTCGCACCTATAACGAAAGGATTTAAAATGAGGGTTTGACCCACAATGATAAATCAGACTAGAAAGACATTGAGAAATAAAATGTTACCTGGGAAACCATTTAGCATGTTCAACCCAAGGATCATCCCCCGATTCCCAACATCTGAGTCCTCCATCACAACAGAAGCACTTTACGTCGTCGTTACGACCTACCAATAAATAAAAGAATGGTTAGAGATCATGCTAAAGACCAAATACAAAACCTAAATTAGTGGAAAAAGCTCTACTGTTCTCACCAACATAGTAAAAACCAGCCTTGGCCAGTTGGTCTGGGCGGACAGGTATTCTTGCAGGCCAGTTGACAAACGTAAGCAGCCTTTCGTCACACTGCTGCATTGCTGGGTTTGACACGTTGGCCAAACCACCAGTTATAGGGATGTTATCGGCTCGGTCACCTCTCACAAAGCGGCAGTTAGGGTAGTGCCTCTGGTGCTCAGATACAGCCCTATCTCCAGGCTCCCAGTTGCTCAGGTGCCCACCACAGCTGAAGCAAGCCACTCTGTCTCCCTGACTGAGATAATAGAAACCAGCCTTGGCAAGCTCAGCAGGCGTGATCGTGGCAAGAGTCCAATTCTGAAAGGTGTCCAAGCGGTCCTGCTCACGCCGCATGCTGGGATTGTGACAAGCAGGTGGCCTCTGATGGGACATGTCTTCCACGCCACGAGATGACAAAGGGCTAGAGGGGGCAAGGTTGCTCATGTTCAGGTAACCAGCTTGCTCATCTGTCTGGCCTGAAGCTGAAGTGACTGCAGGAAGGTTTAGTTGCAGGATGGTAGCATTGCGGAGAGGTGAAAAGGCTGAATGAGAGGAGGACAGGAGATTGGTGGTGGAAGGCAGGCTCTGAATGAAGGTGCAGTTGGGGGATATCTGCTTGTGTCTCTCGGCTGGGCATTCGCCTGACTGCCAGTTGTCAATGGTCACATTGCAGCGGAAACATTGGACCCTGTCTCCTATGCCAGTGTAGAAAAACCCAGCACGGGCAAGGTTTCTCTCAGTCACCGGTGCTGTCGAGGGGAACTTTGCAAAGGTCGAAATCCGAAACAGTTCACTTGTGTTATCATACTGCAGGTCTGCTGGTGCACTAGTACGACACAGACCTCTTAAGAAAGCACTATTTTGCAATATTTCCATTTTTAGGAGAATAAGAGGGATGTCCTCAGGGAGAAGGACTTTAATTAGCACACCCAGGGTCTTAAGTGCACACTGGTGACATGGGTGAGCGAGTACACTGAACTTGGAACAAAATGTTAAAAACAGCTACAGGAACTTGTGATTAGCACAAGATTAGTCATGAGTTGAGCAAACATCCTTCATTTACCCCTGACCGAAAATGAATTTCCTCCCACCTGAAACCAACGCCTTAGAGTCAAACAAAGAACACAAACAAAACTCCAACACCAGTGTATACTGTGAACAGGCCGAACTACCATCTCTGAATGGGTACATGACCTCTAAAACTGAACTGAAAGCCACACAAGTGTGAGAAGACATCATGTACAAAGAAAAGGTGAGTGAACATGAACTAAACCAGGTGATTATCCATTTCTGCTGTTCACTTTCACCCAGGATCATTAACAAATACAATAAACCAAACCAAACACGATCTAAACTTTAAACAAGACATCATGTGTTAATGACAGACCCTATGGTAGTAGACTTCCTGGATGTGGTAAAAAAAGGCCAACTCCCTGCGGACATCCCTTATGGTGGTGTTTACGTATCCATGTGTGAAGTTTTAGTATAATTATGAAATAAAGATATGTTCTTTAAGAGACAGGGATTTACTTTGGTGTGAGAAATCCCTTTGCTTCAGTGGCGCAGTTACCTGGGGATAAAAAAAAATAAAATAAGTCATCTGATGCTAATAAATTGAGACAATTATATTTAACTTGAAGCTTTGTTCATTTTTCCAATTGCACTGATGACACAGAGTAAATACGTGTTTGCTTTAACCTTTGCTTGACTTGAAAACATGGCGATGTAAATGATTAACCAAAACCAGATTTGGATGAAGTCAGCACAAGTACATAGACGAGCAAGTTGAAAATCCATGTTAAAAGCAATGCAGAACTCCACAATAGAATAGCACTTGTCTCATCATTGGGAGACAAGTTCAAATCCAGATGCTGACATACCTGGAGCATAACAAATGGATTTCTGGATGGAAAGGAAGAAATTACTGTCAATTAGAATGACATTCACCAATCACAGCTTTTGTGAGCTCATGTATCGAGCTTTCCTCTGATCACCTTCCAACTTTCAAGCGGCCCAGGTGCTGGGTATACACTATGATTTTGGGCTGCCCCAGATCAAACAACCAACATGAAAAGAAATGTGGCGATATCTTTGGTTGTGACTCAATTATCCCCATGTCACAATGCGAGTTTCAAAAGATGGCTATTGTCATTCATGGGCTTGTGAACAAGATAGCCTGGGACAAAACTCTGACAGTGTCAGCAATTTAGGATGATCATTTCACAATGTGACTGCTAATACGACCTACATCTACGAACCAAGACAGGGAATACAGTACAAAATGATGCACTGATCAATGCCACACTGGCACCAAACCCATTCAGGCTTAGTTTCATTTTTACCGCCACAATGGTGGTGATCTGGAACACAAGCTAATGATTAAATTTTTTTTTTAATTGCCTTGCATCCTAGCCTACGATTCAGTAAGTGTTCCTGTCCAATCTACATAGATCAAACTTGATATGGTACCCAAATTTTAGATCCATGTCAGATAGGTTTTTGATTGATTTGCTTGAAGGTTGCATTGACAAAGTATGATCGAGAAATATACTTCTCTGCTGCCTTGGAGATTCTGCCTCACAGATCCAGGAGTGACATTCACTGACATAGTAGTTTAATGAAAGACAACCATGAGAGAGAATTTACATAAAATACCGTGACCGAGGTCTTGAAAGTACTGACTGAGGCCCTCTGGGCTGAGGTCACGGTATTTCACCATACAGACCGACCAACGAGAGCACCCAAAAGGGAAAACCGAGCCGAGCCGCCATTTTGAATCCTCATTCACGGCTGTAATGCAAATTGCTTCCTCCTCGGTATACAACTGCACTTCCATGACAGGAAAAAAAAAACCTACATTTTGCCGCCTATGTAGTCTCCTATTTATACAAATAGGAGTCATTCAGGATTCAGCCATATTTTTGCTCGGCGTTAGCGAGTTACAAGTTTTTTAGCTTTCACCTGAAATGTTTTCTTCTATTTCTTCTTCCTCAGGGTAGTAAAACTCGCTTTTGCTGTGAAAACTGTCATTATCACTATTCATGCTGTAAAATTAGTGATTTTCTCCTGAGAAATGCTGGCAAAAATTTATAAGATTTTTGATCATCTTATAAATAAATCTTATCAAAAAAGATAAATGTTGACAAAAAATGCTACTATGTTTGCTGTTGTTGTGAACGAGCGAGTCGCCAGAGGTCCATAACCGGGGTCCGTACCATTGGATACAGACCCGCTCGCCAGCCAATCAGAGCGCAGGATATGGACCGCGAAAAAAATACATTTTGATAAGCATATTTTAACAGCCAACCTTGAAGTAGTTTCACCTTACAATTACCTTACAAATTACATTAGCAGGTAGCATCATTTGGTTATCAATATTACCACTGAAGATTGTAGTGGAGATATTTAAGTGTACTTAAACAGTTCATTTTCTACATTTAATCTGTTACCATCAGCATAAAATAAGCTCAAATATGCATTGCTTCACTCAAAGTACTAAAACTAGGCTAAGTAATGCCCTGTATATTATGTTATTTCATCACAGGCCTAGTGTTCATATAAAACATAGGATGAAAAACACTACCAGTATCCACCATGATATTAATTAATTAATTAATTACAAAAATAGCTTTTCTCTTCACAGCGCATTCAACAGCATATCGTGATTGGTGGTCATAGTTTTAATACTAACAACACATTATTGTTTGGCATAAAGATGGTGATTTGAAATGTTTTGATTGTAGTTTGTAAGATAACTGTACATACCCACACACACACACACACACACACACACACATTAGATGTTCCTACTGCTTTATCTCGGTTTTTAATATCTAGCAACTTATGGCATTCAAATACATGAACATCAGATGCTTTTCAACTTTTGCTGAAATAATTTTCTTGTGGGTAATTTTAACTTTGAGTTGAGTCCATCCATCGTCTACTGCTTATCCGGATCGCGGGGGTAGCAGCCTAAGCAGAGCAGTCCAGACTTCCCTCTCCCCGGCCACCTCCACCAGCTCTTCCGGGGGAATACCGAGGTGTTCCCAGGCCAGCTGAGAGAAGTAATCTTTCCAGCATGTTCTGGGTCTGCCCCAGGGTCTCCTCCCGGTGGGGCATGCCCAGAAAACCTCCCTTGGGAGGCATCCAGGCCTAACAATGTGCCCAAACCACCCTAACTGACTCCTTTTGATGTGGAGGAGCAGCGGTTCTACTCCGAGTCTCTCCCAAATGACCAAGCTTCTCACCCTGTCTCTAAGGGACAGCCCAGCCACCCTGCAGAGAAAACTCATTTCTACCGTTTGTATCCGCGATCTCATTCTTTCAGTCACTACCCATAGCTCATGACCATAGGTGAGACTGGGAACATAGACAGAGCAGTAAATTGAGAGCTTTGCCTTTTGGCTTAGCTCTCTCTTTACCACAACAGACCGGTTTAGTGTTCGCATCACTGCTGATGCTGCTCCGATCCTTCTGCCCAACTCCCGCTCCCCCTTATCCTCACTCGTGAACAAAACCCCAAGATACTTAAACTCCTCCACTTTAGGTAGCAACTCCCCCCTGACCTGGAGTAGGCACTCCACCTGTTTCCGGCTGAGCGCCATGGCCACAGACTTGGAGGTGCTAATCCTCATCCCAGCCTCTTCGCACTCAGCTGCATACTATCCCAGCACATGCTGTAAGTCACAGATTGATGAAGCCAACAGGACCACATCATCCGCAAAAAGCAGAGACGTGATCCTGATGCCACTAAACCAGACACCCTCCGCCCCTTGGCTGTACCTAGAAATTCTGTCCATAAAAGTTATGAACAGAACTGGTGACAAAGGACAGCCCTGGCGGAGTCCAACATGCACCGGGAACGAGTTCGACTTTCTGCCAGTAACATGAACCAAACTACTGCTCATACAGGGACCGAATGGCCTGCAGTAGTGGGCCCTGAACCCCATACTCCCAAAGCACCCCCCACAGGGCACCACAAGGGACACAGTCATAAGCCTTCTTCAGGTCCACAAAACACATGTAGACCGATTGGGCAAACTCCCATGCACTCTCCAGTACCTTTGCAAGGGTAAAGAGCTGGTCCAGTGTTCCACGACCAGGATGAAAACCGTATTGTTCCTCCTGAGTCTGAGGTTCGACTATTGACCAGACTCTCCTCTCCAGCACTCTAGCATAGGCTTTCCCAGGGAGGCTGAGAAGTGTGATCCCCCTATAGTTGGAACACTCTCTGGTCCCCCTTTTTAAGAAGGGGGACCATCACTCCAGTCTGCCAATCCAGAGGCACTGTCCCCATCCTGCACACAATGTTGAAGAGGCGTGTCAGCCAAGACAGCCCAACAACATCTAGTGCCTTCAGGAACTCAGGACGAATCTCATCAACCCCCAGAGCCCGGCCACCGAGGAGCTTTTTAACCACCTTGGCAACCTCAGCTCCTGTGATAGGCAAGTCCTCCCAAGCACCCTCAGACTCTGCATCCTCCTCGGACAACATGAAGGTGGGATTGAGGAGATCCTCAAAATATTCCTTCCACCGTTGGATGATGTCCCCAGTTGAGGTCAACAGCACTCCATCCTCCCTGTAAACAGTAGGGACAGAGCACTGTTTTCCTTTCCTGAGCTGCTGGACGATTTGCCAGAATCTCTTCGAGGCTGACCAAAAGTCACTTTCCATGGCCTCACCGAACTCCTCCCGCACCTGAGTTTTTGCTTCAGTGACTGCCAGAGCCACATTCCACTTGGCCCTTCGGTATCGGTCAGTTGCCCCTGGAGACTCGCAGGCTAACCAAGCCCGATAGGACTCCTTCAGCTTGATGGCTCCCTTCACCACAGGTGTCCACCAGTGGGTTTGGGGATTACCACTACAACAGGCACCAACAACCTTGCAGCCATAGCTCTGCACGGCCGCCTCAGCAATGGAGGTGTGGAACATGGTCCACTCAGACTCAATGTCCCCATCCTCCCCTGGTATGCAGTTGAAGCTCTGCCGAATGTGACAGTTGAAGATCTGACGGACAGGAGCCTCCGCCAGACGTTCCCAGCATACCCTCACTACTCGTTTGGGCCTGCCTGGTCTGTCCGGCCTCCTCCCCCACCATCTGATCCAGCTCACCACCAGGTAGTGATCAGTTGGCAGCTCTGCTCCTCTCTTCACCCAAGTGTCCAAGACATACGGTCGTGGGGATGCTGTAGGACACTGAGCATGTAGGACGTCTCTCCTTTTTGCTCCATGAGTTTATGTTTATTTTAACTTATTAACACAGTTTATTTTCAGTAGTTTGGCCAGTGCACAATTTTTGATAAGTACTTGGTCAGTTTCGGTGTGTTTCTTTGGGTGAATTTCCACCGACAATGACAGCTGCACATGCAAACTCGGCTCGCACAGGCCGTGCTAAGGCTTCTCCCCTGACTGAGCCTACTTTTCCGCCGAAGGTGGTCTTGGACCCCGAGTGTGCGCCCAATTTGCATCACCTCCAGGCAATGTTGGACCAGTTGAAGGGGGACATTTGCGGTAAAATAAACTCGTTGTCTGGTGAGCTTGGAGCAGACATTTCTTCGGTAAGAGAGGAGCTTAGGCACGTGATTGAACCCATGTAACAAAAGCTTAGCTCCCATGATCAAGCTATCACTGAGTTGCAGCGCGCATGCTCTGACCACAGTGACCTGCTAACTTCACTGGATTCAACAGTTTCCACGCTGAAAACCGAAATTAAACTGCTGGCCGATAAATGTGAGGACCTGGAGGGTATAGTGAGGAAGAACAACATATGGCTGATAGGTGTGCCGGAGGGGGCCGAAGGTGTGTGCCCAACCGAATTTATTGCCCAGTTGCTGATGGACTCCCTTGGCCTGGACGAGTTGCCCCTGCTTGACCGGGTGCATCGCTCTCTCCGACCCAAGCCCAGTGATGGTAAACCACCCCGACCCTTCATGATTCGTGTGCACTTCTTTCACGTGAGGAATGCCATTTTACGCCGAGCCGGGGAGGCTTCAAGGGACTCTCCTTTTCTCTTCCAAGGCAAAAGATTGTTCCTTTTCCCTGACTATACTTCATCGGTTGCGAAGAAATGGGCTGCATTTACGGACGTTAAAGGTCTGTTACATTCATGTCCTGGAGTGAAGTTTGGATTGAGGTTTCCCGCGATTTTGAGGATCACTCTTCCCGGTGGAGCGACACACACCTTTGAAGACCCAGCCGCTGCAATGGGTTTTGTTAAGGTGAACTTAAAGTCTGGTGTCTCTTCTGGAGCTACAGCTTGAAAGCTGGTGACAGTTTGTTTGGAAAGCTGGGGGTAAAGTTAACCCGTTTTCTGTCAGTAGGCCGCCCTGCTTTAAGTTTGTGATACCTGGACTTGAGTCACTCATCATATTTTTCTACTGTGTTTGTTTTCATATTTATACTATGTTTTATTACAGACTTGGATGAGCACTATTGGATTGTGCTGTTAACGTGTAGTGTTAGGATGTTTTTGGTAGTTTGTGGGGTTTGCTCGCATCTTGTTTGGGAAGACGCTTCAGCTTATGGGGTGGGGGTGTACGTGAGTAGTTCTACCTTTTTCTTTTTTGTGTTTTGTTAAGTCAGGTCGCCCTTCTTTCATTTTATCTCTGTGACTGTTATACATTCCACGCTGCAGCGTACACTAATACTTGATTAGCATGCATCAGTCTAGGATGTCACCACAATCAGGGACAGGATTTAAATTTGTTTGCTGGAACTGTAATGGTCTAAATCAGCCGATTAAATGTAGCAAGGTTCTTCACCACCTTCAACAATTAGGTGCCCATGTTGTTTTCCTTCAAGAAACTCATTTAAAATGTAAAATTAAAAAGGGGAGGTGGGTCAGTCAAGTTTTTCATTCTAGCTTTAACGGTAAATCTAGGGGGGTTGCAATTTTGATTCACAAATCGGTTCCTTTTGTGTGCTCTAGTGTTATAGTTGACCCCAATGGAAGATATGTGTTTGTAACAGGGCAGCTATATAGTAATAATGTTATTCTGGCCAATGTGTATGGTCCAAACTGGGATGACGACAATTTTTTCCACCAGTTGTTTTCCAAGTTACCCGATATGTCCACACATCTACTTATTATGGGGGGTGACTTCAACTGTTGGCTTGATTCTGTGTTAGATCGTTCTTCTACTAGACCAGGAGTGCCCTCAAAGTCTTCTAAAACTATTCGATCCTTTATGGATGAGTTCTC
>JAPEIY010000004.1:35278677-35288677 GCA_026122135.1 Cathorops aguadulce | reverse complement strand
TTTTCTCAGTTTAAACATTTGATATGTCATCTATGTTCTATTCTGAATAAAATATGGAATTTTGAAACTTCCACATCGTTGCATTCCGTTTTTATTTACAATTTGTACTTTGTCCCAACTTTTTTGGAATCGGGGTTGTAGTCTAGGGTGGTACCTGACCTTGGTAAGGACAGTACCACTCTGCCTCACCCTGACACCATAAAGGACATCTCTTAGCCTTGCACTGGCTACACAGATGACATCACTGTCATTCTGCCTCCAGTCACAAGCAAGGAGGTCTTTGCTCCTTGCTACCCTGCCCTCACTCAGAATATTGCAACCCTCTAGGCAACAGTAATGTCAAGACCTCTGTAATGATTTTTTATGCTGGGGCAATGAGGAACTTGGAGACAGACTTTGCAATACAGATTCTGTTCTTATTTCTGGCTGCTTGTCCACTTTTCAATGATTTTAATTCTACCACTGGGGAGAACAAGAGAAAACACACACATTAATAGACAGCCAGTAATTAGACACAGGTGTAACTCATCACGTTACTTGCTGGTTCAACCTGACCCCTCGCCGTTTACAGCCGATGCTCGACCACAACCTCGCTGCCACAGCCTCCAACAACTCGCAAATGATCTTATGCTTGTGACACTTTATATATGTCAGGAGCTGTATTTTCAAGGATGGTTCTGTCATGTCACCATCAGCTTCCACCTTGAACTCCATGTTCCATCAGCCTCACAGTTTGTAACCATGTAACATCAATTAACTATATGTTTTAGTACACTAGATGTCTACTTATACACATCAGTTCATTATTACATGCACACCTTAAATAGCCCAGAATCTCACACATTAGAGGTGAAGTCTTGCTCCTAGTGTTTTCCCCAGTGATGATTCTAAGCTGTGTTTGTGGTGTCATTAATTTGGTCCATATTTAGTGCACTCTTTATTTGCCCTTGTAAAATCTGCTTGCTGATCACCTGACCTGTATATATTTTTGATCCTCTTTTAGACTTGCGTTCAGTTATACCTCCTGCATGATAATTTGTTAATATACTGAAGTAGAATGGGACAACGGGGGCATGGTCAAGGGCTGGTTTGTGAATGGACAGCAAAGCTGGGGAAGGTGAGTGGCAAAGTGGAAGCACCTGTTGTGAATTAATGTGCTGTGTCTGTGTGTGTTTGTGTGCAATGATAAGGAACAGATAAAAGGTCAAGAGGAGCAGAGAGTTGTCGTCTTCCCCTGGCTAAAGTCATACATTTGTATTGATATATGATAATTTATTTAAGTCAGCTGACAAGTGTGTTTGTTTTGAGTTGTGGGTTTAAATAAAATCCAAAAAGTGAACCTGATTACGCCTGCCTGTTATTCAGCATCCACCTTAATCAGGCAAGTGTTACACTGGTGCCGAAACCTGGGACACTGAAAGAGAACCATCGCCATGGAGTCTTCCCCATTTAAAGAGCTGGTCCATGCCCTCACCGCCACACAACAGAACTAGCACCAGGTGCTGGTCATGATGAGGATGGAGCAGGAGTGGCACTTCAAGGTTGTGTTACAGGCTCAGTAAGAAGACCACCAGGGGCTCCTGCACGTCATCACTCCAGCAGGTGCACCAGCCCCGGAGACTGTAGGATTCCCCCACATCACACTCACAAAAATGGGGCCTCACGATGACCCAGAGGCTTTCATGGAGCTCTTCAAGTGGACCGCTGAGGCTTGAGGGTGGCTGAACAAGCAGCAAGCGGCCCACCTGTTACCACTCCTGACTGGTGAGGTGCAGTTTGTGGCTCTGCAACTGCCTGCAGAGAATCAGCTGGTGTATGTGGACCTGAAGCATGCAATCCTCCAGCAAGTTGGCTGCTCCCCAGAGCAACATCAGCAGCGCTTCTGTGCACTGACACTGGAGGAGGTTGACTGCCCCTTCACCTTTGGCCAGCAGGTGTGGGACACCTGCTGGTGGTGGTTGAGGGCAGAGGACCATGATGTCAAGGGAGTCATTGATGCAGTGACACTGGAGCAAGTCATCACTTGGATGCTGAGGGGGACAGCAGAATGGGTCCAGTGCCAATGCCCAATTGGATCGGAACAATAAGCTGGTAGAGGACCATCTGGCAGTGGTTCCAGTGGCAGGTGGACATCTGGCTTCTCTCTCTCTCTCTCTCTCTCTCTCTCGTTCCCATGGTTCCACTTCCCCTTATGTTTCTGTGTCTTCCCTGCAGATGAGTGCTCCTCACCTCAGCAGTGCAGAGGTGAGGCCTGGGCCAGTATGCTGGCGCTATGAGGAGCCTGGGCACTTCCATGGCCCAGATCCCTGATGCTCCAGAAGTCGCCCCCGATCGAGCTGAAATATACCGCACACCATTGAGTATTCAAGGGGGCACATATCAGGCTTTGGTGGATTCGGGTTGTAATTGGACCTCCATACATCAAAGCTTGATTCATTGCAGGGCACTGGGAAATACACAATTGGTGAAGGTTAAGTGTGTGCATGGTGATATACATAAATATCTGCTAATGCCTGTCACTATTCATTTCTGGGGAGAAATCCGAGCCTCACCCACCCACTGATCTTGGGAATATAGTGGCTGGGGTTTAAAACCTTAATTAAACAGATACAGTAGTAGTGGGTGGGTCCTGCAGTAGCACATCACGGAGGAATCCCACCACAACATTAGCCGGGGAGGTGGTCCCAAGGCCATCCATATCACAATGATACACAGAGTGGGGAGAGTCCTCCTCCTTTTCTGGGGAATCCCTTAGGGGATTTACCACTGGAGCTGTGCATGATGAGTATCTGAGACATGCTTTTGACCAAGAGAAAGTTATTGATGTTCAAATCCTCCAATCTAACTTTGTGCTCTCCTTCCCGTATTTTTGTATCATTAAGGATGGGCTATATTGAGTGACAAAGGACACTCAAATAAAAGAAAAGATGACACAGTAGTTCATCCCGAAGAGCTGTAGGGAACTTTTATTCCATGCGGCTCATCATAATCCTGTAGCTGGGCATTTGGGGCAGGATAAAACACTAAATTGTCTCATGGCCCATGTCTATTGGCCAGGGATTTACACCTTTGTCCACAGGTGGTATGCAGCATGTCGAGAATGTCATGTGTTGGATGAAGGGGCAGATGATTATCAAGGATATTCCGGAGTAAATGGTTATCTTTTCAAGCTCCCAAGATGACAAACAGATGCCAGTTCACTCAGTTCATGACAGTCCCACTCACCACCAATAGTGCACCACCAGCCAGAGAGAATTGGAAACACAAATTGTTTTGTGGATTTTTATTCTAAGCTAGCCACTGCAAAACATTGGGAAAATATTTACATGTACGTCAATAAATGCAAAAATAAAATCTTTAAAATGTACACTTATTTAGTGTAATTACTGAAAGAAAATATGAAGTGGCCAATAATGGGGGAATCGACAAACTGTCCAAATGTCAGATCAAATGTCATTTATTAAATTAGTGGGTTTCATTTTTGCTCCAGTAATTCCCATGTGGTCATTCTGGTGGTAATAAACACTTGATGAATCAGATTTATTATTAGTAGTACTAGTCATGTGTAGATCTACATATGTGCAGTAAACACTGGTAAACAGCGGGTCTAGACTTTAGTGTCGCTACTGTCCATGCAGGTTAGCAACTGCATGGTGTGTAACTGTACATGTTATGATGTACCAGTGTATATCAGTGTACATACATGTCCATGTATATATCTGATACATGTAGATATATATTTCACCAAGGTACAGTACATGTATTTGTAATATGTGTATATATGGTATATTTCAGGTGCCAGTGTGGTTATTGTCAAGTGAGTCTCGATAGTTGGTACATTTCCTGGCTTGAAAAGGGGTTTTTTTTTTTCTGGCCTATCATCTGTTCCATCAAGAACACCTGTCTTTTCATAGCAGTTCTTGTCGAAATGCTGCTCACAAATTCCCACTTGACTCTTTTTCAGTGGAAACATGAAATCTGCCTGCTTTGTTTGCACAAACTTCACCCACTGTTGCTTTAGATTAGTGTAATTACTCAGAAATTTGTGAACTGAATGTCCTGTTGTATATGAGTTTGAACATCCAAACACAATGCAGTGCTTTCCCATTGTTATTTTTGTAAGATTCCATCAACAATTTCCAATTTCAGTGAGTAAACAAGCATGGAGTCAGATAACCTGGATTCCACGTGTGATGTCATGCGATATTATCCATGGGGCAAGGCTGCTTTTTTTCAGGATCCAGACAACGTGATTTATCAATAGTTTTGTGCTTTATGATAAAATAATAATTTAGATTATTTTCCCCCTGCTTTATTAATTCATTTTGGTCATTACTATATATATATATATATATATAAAATCTCATTATCTCTAGCCGCTTTATCCTTCTACAGGGTTGCAGGCAAGCTGGAGCCTATCTCAGCTGACTACAGGCAAAAGGCAGGGTACACCTTGGGCAAATCAAAAGGTCATCACAGGACTGACACATAGACACAGACAACCATTCACACTCACACCTATGGTCAATTTAGAGCCACCAATTAACCTAACCTACATGTCTTTGGACTGTGGGGGAAACCAGAATGCCTGTAGGGAACCCAAATGGACAACATGCAAACTCCGCACAGAAAGGCCCTCATTGGCCACAGGGCTTGAACCCAGACCCTCTTGCTATGAGGCGACAGCACTAACCACAACACCACTGTGCCGCCTGCATATATATATATATATATATATATATAAAAAGCATTACAATAAGGCATTACATTCACTTTAACCAAACACTTAAAAATATGATTTGTAAGTTCATTCAGAGGGATGCTAAAACTGGTACAGGTGGCTCAACCCTCTGTTTGCAGTGCATGAGGTTCCACAAGCTTGCACCAGGTTTTCCCCATTTGAATTGCTGTATGGGTGCAAGCCCCATGGTGTTTTAGACATCATTAGAGAAAATTGGGAGGAGGGGCCTTCTCAAAGCAAAAACAAAATTCAATACGTTCTTGACCTGAGAACAAAACTTCATGTACTGAGTCACATAACCCAGGAGAATTTGCTACAGGCAACTGTCAATCTTGCCTGTACAACAGAGGGGTACAGGGAATTTGCACTCAGGAAATTTGCACCAGGAGATAGTCCTCAATTTACTGCCTACCTCAAACTCAAAATTACTCACCAAGTGGCAAGGGCTCTTTGAGGTCACATGGTGAATTGTGGAGGTCAACTGAGGTCAAACATCCAGATAGAGGCGACACGTCAAATTTACCACCTCAATCATCTGAAACCATGGAGAGAGGAGATTCCTGTGGCTCTGGTGAGGATAGTTCCAGAGAGGGTGGAGCTGGGACCAGAGGTAAGCCTAAAAAGTGCTGCCCAATTCACCCTGGTCCCCTGTGGAGACCACTTCTCACTGTTCCAGAGAGCACAGGTCATTAGGTTGCAGGAGGAATTCTGCAATATGTTCTTGCCCCTCCCTGATCACACTGACCTCATATAGCACCACATTGAGACTCCCCCAGGGGTGGTGGTGTGCAGTTGCTCATATCAGCTCCCCGAGCACAAGAAAAATGTGGTTCAGGACAAATGCCAGGCTATACTGAAGATGGGGTAATTGAGGAGTCACACAGCGACTGGAGCAGCCCAGTGGTCTTGGTTCCCAAGACTGACAGGTCAGTCCAGTTCTGTGTAGACTATAAAAAAGTCAATGCAGTGTCTAAATTTGACACATATGCAATGCCTCACACTGATGAACTGCTTGATCGGTTAGGCACAGCTCAATTTTACTCAACACTGGATTTAACAAAGTATATTGGCAGATCCCCTTGACCCCATTATCCCACAAAAAATGGCCTTTTCCACTCCATTCAGTTTCCACCAATTTGTCACCCTTCCTTTCAGGTTATTTGTGGCCCCAGCGATGTTTCAGCATCTCATGGACCGAATTCTCCATCCCCACAATGCATATACAGTGGCCAACTTAGATGATATAACCATTTATAGTAATGACTGGGAGTGGCGTCTACAACACCTCAGGATGATCCTGAGGTTGCTGAGGCACGTGAGGCTCACAGAAAACCCAAAGAAGTCTGCAATTGGGTGGGTGGAAGTACAGTATCTGGACTTCCACTTGGGTCACTGGCAGGTGTGTCCCAAAATTGATAAAACTGCAGTGATTGCGGCCTGCCCAAAACCCAAGACCAGAAAAGGGGTGAGGCAGTTCCTGGGCTGGCGGGCTATTGTAGGTGGTTCATGCCTAATTTTTGGATGTCACCAGCCCACTGACTGACCTCACTAAAAGGGAGCACTAGATCCAGTCCAGAGAATGGAGCTGTGCCAACAGGCCTTTCACCAAGTAAAAGCTGCACTGTGTGGGGGCCACTTTTATACTCCCCTGACACCTCTATCCCTTTTGTGTTGCAGACCAATGTGTCGGACAGAGGGCTGGGGGCCATTTTGTCCCAAATAGTGGAGGGATAGAAATGCCCCGTACTGTATATCAGTTGCAAGCTCTCCATGTGGGAGATGAAGTACACCACCATCAAGAAGGAGTACTTGGCCATCAAATGGGTGGTCCTCACCCTCCGTTATCATCTGCTGTAATGCCCTTCCACCCTCTGCTCAGATCATGTCCTGCTCCACTGCATGAAGGATGCCAATGCCCGGATCACCCATTGGTATATGGCTCTGCAGCCTTTTAAGTTCAAGGTGGTCCACAGGCCATGGGCACAGATGGTGATAGCAGACTACCTCTCCTGGCATGGGGGGTCAGCTGCAGGCCAGATGACTCCCTGGCCTGAGTCAGGTGATGGGGGTATGTGGCAGCGGGGTATGGTCAAGGGCCGGTTTGTGAATGGACAGTGAAGCCGGGGAAGGTGAGTGGCAAAGTGGAAGCACCTGTTGTGAATTAATGTGCTATGTCTGTGTGTTTGTGTGCAGTGAGAGGGAGCAGATAAAAGGTGAGAGGAGCAGAGAGTCATCTTCTTGCCCTGGCTGAAGTCAAGCCTGTACATTGATACATGATAATTTATTTAAATCAGCTGAAAAGTGTGTTTGTTTTGAGTTGTGGTTTTAAATAAACCTGATACCACCTGCCTGTTGTTCATCATCCACCATAATCAGGGAAGTATTACATTGAATTTTTGGTGATTGTAATTTTTAGTATAATTGAAAATTAACATTTGTATTCTTACTGAATTATATTTTTAATCTCTTTTTTTAGACATTCCAAGTTCTATCATTATTCAAATATTATCCTTTGAATATATTTATCCAGATTTAAATTCAGTCAGTTGTGTTTCTGTAGAATTAAGATTTATTTATTGTGTCCTCCATGATTACTGGCACCCCTTGTAAAGATTAGTCAAAAGCCAGTAAAACAGCATTGAGTCATTTCCTGTAGCATTTTGTAAGGTTGGAGAATACACAGCAGGACATCTGAAACCATTCCTTTTTACAGAATCTCTCCAGACTATCCAGGGTCCTTGGCCCTCTCTTGTGCACTCTCCTCTTCAGCTCACCCCACAGGTTTTCGATGGGATTCAAGTCAGGGCACTGAGATGGCCATGGCAGAAGCTTGCATCTGTGGCCAGTTAACTATTTTTGTGTTGATTTGGACATATGCTTCAGATCATTTTCCTGCTGGAAGATCCAATTAAAACCCAGTTTTAGTTACATGGCAGAGGCAGCCAGATGTTGATTTAAAATGTTCTGGTATTCATGGAGTCCATGATGCCATATACCCTAACAAGGTTTCCAAGGGCTGTGGAGGAAAAACATCCCCAAAATATCACAGAACTTCCACCATATTTTACAGTTAGGATAGGGCTTTTTTCATGATAGCCATCCTTCTTTTTAGACCAAACCCACCTTGAGTGTTTATTGCTAAAAAGCTCCAATGTTGTTTCATCAGACCACAGAACACAGTTCCAGTGAAAGTTGTACTAGTGTTTCACAAACTTCAAGTGCTTATATTTGTGGTTAACTGACAGAAAAGGTTATTCCGGCATATCTTCCAAATAAACTGTTAGCACAGAGGTGGCATCTGATGGTGGTTTTGGGGGCATGGAAACTCCAAGATTTTACTTTTTCTTGTAATTCACGGTGATCCTTGGGGATTTTTTTTCCCTCTCTTACCATCTTCCTCACTGCTACATGGGGCTAGGGCAGTTGACATGTGCTGTCCTTGACCATCATGCAAGGGAGTAGTAAGGCATCTCCTTCCCTCCACTAGCCAGGGGTGGTGCATTGAGCAAGCAGTAGCAACCCCATACTCCCCCTAGTCAGGGTTACAACTGCAGACTGGACTTGGCAGACTGCCTGGAGGAGACCACCACCTGGTGGTTCAACAGGCAGGAAGGTGGACCCAGCAAAGCATTTGTGGAGTGTGATCAGGGCACAGTGCAACATGTAGAACACTGTTGGCCATCTACTGCATCCCGACCTAACTCCAGCCATCTTGATTCTGTCTTGTCCCTGAACCAAGTGAGGTCAGGATGATAGAGTGAGGCTGATGGCTGCGCAAATCTCCCTCACTGTAATTTAAGTCGTGCACAAGTCATGACTTCAAATTCAAGTCCTGTGGGGATGGGCAAGTGACAAAGCACCAGGTGCAGAAACACTGGAAGCTGTAGTTACGAACCTGCATGCTGGTGGCCCAGGGCATAGTGTCGCTCTTTGCTGGAATGAAGCAATAGTGGAGTTTGGCAGCCCCCTGGGTGTCTGAGCAGTCCTGTTTAGAATTCATTCTGCTCACCTCCATGGAGGAAGGGACTAAAAAAGGTGCCCAAAACATAGCCTATTTCACCTCACCCTGGCCAGCACACCATGGCTGGTGGGGATCCCACTCAGTGGTTTAAATACAACAAAGCAATAGTGAAGGTACTGAACCTTGGCATGTGGAATATCGATATGTGGGCATACCTTCAAAGCCTGGATTGGCCTCATCAGTCACCTCCAGACCCACAACCACCACCCACCAAATCAAAGTCATGGTCATCTTTGACACCAAAGAACGAACATCACATGGGGTCAAAATAAACTTGGGTCCTTTGCCAGGCACATTTGTAACAGTTCCCATTGATATCTACTTTTTTATTATTGTCCTAACAGTAGAAATGGCCATTTTCAGATAAGTAGCTATTTTTATAACCATTCGCTAACTTATGAAGGTCAACACACTTCTCCCTCATTTGGTTTGTGTTCTTTTATTTTTCTCATGTTGATGGATGACTAAGGGAATTTGGCCTCTGTGTCACCTCATATGTGTACTCCAGTTAATCAGGAAGTCGTGAATTACAGCATGAAGTTTCCTACACACTCTATTCAACTCAAAAATGTACAATTTAATGGGAAACATGCTTCAGTTGCATTGTGTTCATGATAATTTCCAGGGTAACAAAAATAGTGGCACATGTTTTTGTTGAAAATAATTATTTCTTGATGAGGGATTTGTTTTTCTCTGAATAAATTAATTAAAATTAAATGTTGGATTTGTCTAATTTGTGAGTTGAAACTACTTTGCCAAAAGTTTTTTTTTTAACGTGTTACATTAATGGCATTTAGCAGATGCTCTTATCCAGAATGACATACAACATACCCAGCACAGCCTGGAGGTTAGGTACCTTACTCAAGAGCACTTCAGCCAGTCCTGCTGGTCCAGAGAATCAAACCAGTGACCTTTTGGTCTCAAAGCTGCTTCTTTAACCATTAGGCCATGGCTTCCACACTAGCCCATTTTACTAAACATTACAACAGGTGCCAGTAATCGTGGAGGACACAATAAATATATTTATTGAGTTCAAGATTGCATATTTATTAACTACATTTATTAATCAGTCAAATTCATACCAATCCCATACAACAAAATTATGTATGTAAAGGTCCTGGGTTCGAGGCCTGGGGCTGGCGAGGGCCTTTCTGTGCGGAATTTGCATGTTCTCCCTGTGTCCATGTGGGTTTCCTCCGGGTGCTCCGGTTTCCCCCACAGTCCAAAGACATGCAGGT
>JAPEIY010000004.1:35139627-35153141 GCA_026122135.1 Cathorops aguadulce | reverse complement strand
TTTGGGGGGGGGGGGGGGGGTCTCCCCTAGGTCGAATACATTTTTATGATTTGGTAGTCTTTAATAAATACTTTTAATCAGTTTATTCTTAAATTTAATGTCAGAGAACATCCTTGAGTCAAATTAGTTCCTGTTATCACTTGCATCATTTGCAGCTATAAAATCGTT
Organism: Cathorops aguadulce; assembly: GCA_026122135.1. NCBI lineage: Eukaryota > Metazoa > Chordata > Actinopteri > Siluriformes > Ariidae > Cathorops > Cathorops aguadulce. The sequence goes on along the minus strand of JAPEIY010000004.1, from coordinate 35,152,973 downwards.
GTTTTTTTTTCCTCTCTTCTCTCTTTTGCCATTAATGATACAAAAATTTCAGCTTGTCATGTTTTCGAGAAACCACAATGGATGTTAATTTTAATGACTGTTACAAAGCGCCAACACTGGAGGCTCCTTCCGTATTTCATAAATCTTAAACTAAACGCCTCCTTATGGAAAACTTCACCAGATCAACTAATCTTTCTTCGTCAAATAATAATGCATCAATTCATCACTAGTCTTCACTTCGGCCCATGTGGTGGTCTGCCTTGAAGTTCTTGTGGATGGGGTTGCTATAGAAATGAGTGTATTATTATCAACCTGTGGCAGCACTGCAGTCAGTTTTGATGTTCGAGAAGAGTCATCAACACCTTCCTGTCTGGCAATTTCAGGTACCGCTGGAAACGTGGAACACGGGGATCAGTACCAGCTCCGACTGGTTTACGAGCACAACCTGCAAAGGACGGCCTGCAACATGACCTACGGCCCCTTTGGAGGGGTCACTGGTGAGCGTTTTGCCAGTGAATCTATTCTTGCATGCTCGAGTGCCAAGGGTTCAAGACTTTCTTGCGTGGAAAAATGTCCACGACATGTTTAACGCTTTTATATTTTTGTTAATTTAGCTAATTTGTTCACTGTTTACGATAAAGTCTGGTTTATTTATGCCGTGCGGTATTTTGGGAGCAGCAGTAACCGAGATGAACTTGTCAATGAGCACATCCTCTGGTCGTTTCGCTGTATGAAATGTGACTATAAATGGATAAAAATCACAGCATGTAGCTCTTTTGCTAAATTGAAAAATTGTTCTACCAGGATCTTTTGCTCTACTTGAGGATGGAAGATAATCCAGTCTGTTGGCTGGTTGTAACAGTAGCTCTACTTCACATTGGGTTGTTGATTCTTTTCCTATAACGGTATGCTCCCTAGGGTGTCATTCCTTTATATAGGTTTTTTTTTTTTTATGTGGATACGTGTGTCTGGGAAATGTATGACCGGCTAGTAAAACAACCGTCCGTGGTAATGAGGCGTTTGTTTTTATGAAGGTCTTATTTACTGCCGACTCCTTCATTGTCCTCAGACTAGATGAAGAAAGGATTATAACGAGGCTCCTATAAATAGAGACGCGTCCATCTTAATACTTAATCTGATTATTTCTTTCTTCATGCAAAATCGTGTTTCACCACACGGTGGCAGCAGAGTCTGTCTTTTCAGCTCGTGCACGTTTTATCCCTTAAAAAAATAACTGCAGTGCACTTTTGGGGAAATGTGGAATCGTGGTACTGTAAATGTGGTTTGAGTTTCCGTATATGAGAGAGAATTGCCGAAGTAAGCACTACTCCGAATTCTCGTCCAGAACCTCCGGTGGAAAACAAAATGGCCTAATTAATCATACATACGGTGATATTAATGACGTCCCCGGAGCAGGAGGCGGTCCACAAGCCAGGAAGGAGACAGTAGTTTCTGAAAGGAATGTACCGCGTGGGTATGGTGGCCTGCTGCTGACCCTAACCCTGTCTGGTCCACTAATTACACGACTAGCACACGTTACTCTGCGCTGAACCTTCCAAAAATCATTAACACTCACTCTCGCACACGCAGTTATTAGGTTTCCATCTGCGTCGAAGGAGCAGCATCGTTGTTGGTGGTTCTCGTTGACCCCTCGTTCACGAGCCGGCGATCTTTTTTTAGTGGCGCAGCGAGACCTAATTAGTCCCGTCTGTATATTTTTACAGCTTCATTTTTTGTGTCGTAAACTAAGCACAGATCTGAGTGTGAGTCACGGACCGTGCAACTCAGAATCGGAGTATAGTGCACAGACAAAAAAAAAAGTCATACACACACCAGCATGAGCACGAGGAAACCATCGAAGATCAGATAATCAAATGGCACTTCTCTAATGTGACTCTTCATCCATCACACTGCAGCCAATTGTTTTCTTTATTTTTATTATTTCCACAGGACATCACTTCATTTGCATCCAGTCCATGGACGGCATGCTGATGTTCATCGAGCAAGAGAGCTACGCATTTGGACGCTTTCTCCCTGGATTTTTACTCCCAGGGCCGCTGTGTTACTGCGCCCGAACCGATGCCTTCATCACCGTCTCCTCCTCTCGCCAGGTGGAGTGCTACAGGTCAGACTCACAACGAAAGAGGCTCTTGTTCTCTCTGAATCCACAAACCAGTTTCATGAAAATTACTGATTCGAATGAAAATTAAAGGCAGCGCGGTGTTGAATTTCATTGAAAATTGCATTTGTATTCAGGTGGGGTGAAAAAACAAGTAAGTGACCCGGACAAGAAACTTGCATGTCTGTGCCTGTTGCAAAAAGTCACCCTGCGGATAAACGCGTTGAAAGAAAGCAATCCGGTTTCCCTGTGGTGGTCTATGTATGTCGTTTGTCCATACAGATGTCGTACGGTCGCAAAAGCTATCAGGAATCAGGTTGATGCATCACCATATTCACTTAAGTATGGAGCTTCATGCCGCGAGGAGCTCCGCTAATAGACGTAACTAGCTAAATAAGTCCCTATACATTATTACATCACGTTAGCTACCAATATTTAGCCAGGTCAATCAAGTTGCTGGGTAACCAAAACACTAGACTGGTCATCACATGTGCTCTTAAAGGAGAACTGAAGGCAAATTTATTTTCGCTGAGACCTATGCGAGACATCATAGGACGGAAGTAAAACGTACAGCAGAAATCAAAGTGACCAACATCTGCCAACGTTGTCAAAAGACGTGTGCGCCCTCTTGCGAATGCTGACATAATGAAGCTGGAAGTTTTGTTTGTTTTGATAGCAATCAGGAAAGTTTGAAAAAATTAGGCAGTAATCGTCATTTAAACTTGTTTTTGTGCAAAATTTCGTTTGGAAAACAGTTTTCAAAATGGCGGCGCTGACACTTCACGTTTCGAAGTCTCGCACAAGTCTCGTGAAGATCGCGCAGATAAGCGACGCCTGCCATGGACCAAACGAACTAAATTCAACATGGCTAAAAAACGAATAGGCCAAAAAGTATAATATTTAATTGCAATTAGTTGCCAATATGAGTCACGATATAAGGTTACTAAACCCGAAAACGTAATTGAATAACACATTAAGAAATAAAGCAAGTTTAAAATGACTTCACTTTCCCTTTAAGAGAGATGGAGGCTTCAATTGCTGACACACAGACAGAGACTTCGAAAACTTCTTCTGTTTGTGTCTGTAACTGAAGTCTATGTCTCATGTTTGTCTAAAACTGACATCTCTGCCTGTGTGTCTATAGCTGAAGTCTCTATCCCTGCCGGACTGTTGGGTGAGGGACTTCTTCATGGCACACATGTTTACAGAGCTGCAGATGATTACAGAGGCACTGCAGAAATACCAGAGTCTGAAGGAAGCTGGATTCTCCAAGAGTACCTACATCATCTCCCAGATTGCTGTTGCATACCACAACATTCGAGGTCTGGACCATCATTGTCATTATCGTCATCATCACACATACTTATCTGGACTGCGACTTTGAATGCACACCAACACAAAGAAAATACTACTGTTCAGTATCGGGGGTAATATTCATCAAATCTACTCAGCACGCAAGTTTATATTAGTAAACCAACTTGTAGTGCAATATGAGTAATACACACACACTCACACACTGAGTCTTGTGTTCTAATAAGACCACTAGGTAGTTGTGAGCTATATTTAATGTGTTTTGTATATTTGTGTGTGCACAGATATTGACCAGGCATTGGATCTGTTTAACGAGCTCCGTGAACAGGATCCATTCCGCATTGAGAACATGGACACGTTCTCTAACCTGCTGTATGTCCGGGTGAGAAAACTCTCATACCATACTTGCATCTAGGCATGTAACGATTCATTCAATTCACGATTCAATTTGAGTCATGATACTGGGTTCATGATTTGATTTTCCCTTGATGTTTTTGAAAAAATGTTAAATGAAGAGAAAAATTATTACCAAAAAAATGCAACATTTATTTTCCTACTCTTTATCAGTTTTTTTCTTTAACCCTTTTGTTAAATAAAAACAAACAAACTTTTGTTTCATTTTGTTAGAATAGAATTATTCTATTCTAAATTAAAAATCAAACAAACTTAATAAAGCGTGTAGTCTACCTTAAAATTAAAATTGAAAAAGTTGATCACAAATGGGCCTTTTCTTAATAAACAATTTTAAAGCATTTGTTCTACCTCCATTTTATCTTTAGCGTTTCACTAAAAGGCAGTCAGTAAAGTCACTAAAAAGAAAGCAATTTCTTGTTAAATATATTTGTACAGTCAGTCACACAACAGCTCTTTCCAGTTTTATATCTGGTTGTCCCCCCCCCGCATTAGAGCTGTGTTACTTCCGTCTAGGGTGAAGTCACACATATTCCTGCTAGTGTATATTATTTCAGTCCCTGCTGTCTAAACAATGCAATTACAGCTAGGAAAAACAAAGAAATGAAGCAGCCTGATGATAATCACAGAATTTCATCAGTTTGAATCATCATATATTTGTATCGTGAATTTATCATCGCACAATATGTTGTTACATGCCAGTTTGCATCACATCTACAAAGTCTTTTAATACAAAGCATTCAGGGGAACAGAAGGTCACAGAGATTTGCATGGTTACTGGGGTCAGTATTGGGTATTGTCTGAAATGGAGTGCTAATATATTGGCTTTTATTAGAAAAATAAAAACAGGAGTGATGTCATGAGTTACTTCGAGCACCTGTCTTATGTCACTGTTTTTCAAGGTGAACTGTAATGGACTGGCGTCACACGTAGGGTGTATCCACCTTGCACCGAGACTAGGATAAACCTGAAGTTGAATGAATGCTTTTAATATTCATTAATACAATGGAAAAACTTTACAAGGTGTGTGTGTGTGTGTGTGTGTGTGTGTGTGTGTGTTTTAGAGCATGAAGCCAGAGCTGAGCTATCTCGCCCACAGCCTTGTGGAAATCGACAAATACAGAGTCGAGACCTGCTGTGTCATTGGTTAGTGATTCTCTCACACACACACACACACACACACACACACACACACACACACACACACACACACACGAATGGTTTCTAATTAACAATTTTTCACCAAAAGCAAAGTGAATATCCGTGAATAATAACTGAGACGAAATTGAGATTATTATTCACCAATATTCACCGAGTCTGAGATGGATAATTGTTTTAGTATAAATACACAGATTAGTTTAAAAACAATTAAAATGTATTAAAAATAATTTATTTCAAACTTCAAAAGCAGCATGTAAATGTAACAATGGCACAGCGTAGACTTGTCTCCTATCTCTGCCGACTCACATAAAGTACTTTTGTTTTGAAATGGATAAAATAAATCACAATTCCACCTTACCTTTGAATAGTTTTAGATCAAACTTTGTTGCATCTTTAGTGCTTTTAGGAACAGCATTTTCTTTCATAATTTGCAATTTTTCTTCATTTATGGTGATAAAGCGATTGGCAGCCATTTTGCCAAGTCGCTCGAGGAGATGATCGAGAAATAGTCTGAATCTCAACCAGCGCATGCGATTTTTCTATCAACACCTGTTTATTTATACTAGTAACCATTTAAAGCTGGTCGCAGGTAATTAGCATGGATGTTCAACACCTAGAGAGGAGCAGCAGTGTATGTTGTTATGGCTGTGTTAATTCTGTGTGTGAATTGTGTAGGCAATTACTACAGTATGCGGTGTCAACACGAGAAAGCTGCTCTGTATTTCCAGCGAGCACTAAAACTGAGCCCACGCTGTCTTGGGGCCTGGACGCTGATGGGCCATGAGTACATGGAGATGAAGAACACATCCGCCGCCATCCAGGCCTACAGGTATAATTAACATACTGTCTCATTCTACTGGTACACTAAACACCATCCAGGCCTACAGGTGCAATTAACAGCTTGCCTGCGACCCTGTAGAACAGGATAAAGCGGCTAGAGATAATGAGATGAGATGAGACTATCAATTTAGAGCTGCAATTAATACACCTCGTTAAACTCCATATACTACCCCAATTCCAAAAAAGTTGGGACGCTGTGTAAACTGGAAATAAAAACAGAATGCGATAATTTGGAAATCCTGTATTTCATTGAAAATAGTACAAAGACAACATATCAAATGTTGAAACTGATAAATTTTTTTTAAATATATCTGCTAATTTTGAATTTCATGTCAGCAACACAGTTTAGAAAAGCTGAGACGGGCATGTTTACCACTTGTTGCATTACCTCTACTTTTAACACCACTCTGTAAACATTTAGGAACTGAGGAGACCGGTGTAGTTTTGAAAGAGAAATGTTGTCCCATTCTTGCCTGATATACAATTTCAGTTGCTCAACAGTTCAGTGTCTCCTTTGTTGTATTTTGTGCTTCATAATGCACCAAAGGTTTTAAATGGGAGACAGGTCTGGACTGCAGGCAGGCCAGTTTAGCACCTGGACTCTCTTACTATAGAGCCATGCAGTTTTAATATGTGCAGAAAGCAGTTTGGCATTGTCTTGCTGAAAGAAGGAAGGGCTTCCCTGGAAAAGATTTTGTCTGGATGGCAGCATATTGCTCTGAAATGTGTATGTATCATTCAGCATGAATGATGCCTTCCCAGATGTACAAGCTACCCATGTCATGTGCACTAATGCACCCTCCTACCATCACAGATGCTGCTTTTGAACTGTGCACTAATAAGCCAGATGATCCCTCTCCTCTTTAGCCTGGAGGACATGGTGTCCATGATTTCTAAAAAGAATTTCTAATTTTGATTTGTCAGACCTCGGGACAATTTTCCACTTCGCCTCAGTCCATCATAAAAGAGCTCGGGCGCAGAGAAGGTGGCGGTGTTTCTGGATATTGCTTATATCTGGTTTTAACTTGCATTTGTAGATGCAGTAATGAACTGTTTTCACAGACTATGGTTTTCTGAAGTGTTCCTGAGCCCATACAGTGATTTCCACTACAGACACGTGTCTGCTTTTAATGCACTGTCGCCTGAGGGCCTGAAGCTCACAGTCATCCAGTGTCAGTTTTCAGCCTTGTCTCTTGCATACAGAGACTTCTCCAGATTCTCTGAATCTTTTAATGATATTATGGACCATAGATGATGTGATCCACAAATTCTTTGTGGTTTAGCATTGAGGAACATTATTCTTAAATTGTTGTGCTGTTTGCCCACGCAGTCTTTTACAAAGTGGTGAACCTTTTTTTTTTTTTCCCCCTTTTTTTAAAATCATTTCGTAACTTTTTCAGTCTTTTATTGCCCCGTCTCAACTTTTCTGAAATGTGTTGCTGAATGAACACACATTTAAAAAAAAAAAAATTTTAAATACAATTTTTCAGTTTCAACATTTGATATATTGTCTTGGTACCACTTTGAATTAAATATAGGGTTTCCATGATTTGCAAATCTTCATTGTTTTTATTTGTTTTACAGTGTCCCAACTTTTTTGAAATTGGGGTTGTAGGTCAACACACACACTTTACAGCGTATTATTATATTTGTGCTGTATGTTGTAGCTCCATTCATTCCACCACTACACGACATAATTACCAACTGTGGCCCTGCACAAAGTATTGGCACCTTTCTCCCCAATCCATTGGTCCTCGGGTTTTTTTTTTTAAATGTTCCCACACTGTACTCCTGTGGGGGGGTTGTTTTTTTTTTCTTCCCTAATCTTTCCTCATGTTTCTTTTTTCTTTTCTTCCCTGTCTTCCTGTCCTGTCTACCCTATGTCAATTGTACGTTCTCCCTCTGTAAGGACAGGTTGATGGTCAGTTTCACTGGTACAGTGATAATAAAGGGTTCATTCATTCACATCTGCAAACCTGACACTGATAAAAATGTTTGTGTATTCTGTGTTGGTGTATAGTAGTCTTTTTTTTTTTTTTAACCATATGTATATCAATGTTTGTGTGTATATAAGACATGCAATCGAAGTGAATAAGCGGGATTACCGGGCATGGTACGGACTCGGTCAGACTTACGAAATCCTCAAGATGCCCTTCTACTCGCTCTACTACTACCGGAAAGCTCACCAGCTAAGGTATGTAGTGTGCGTGTGTTGTATAGTGATCAGTTCTGACTTACAGTACAGATATAGGTGGAGTCACTCATTCATAATAAAAAAGCAACCAAGTTGCATGTCATTAAAGTGGTCACACAAACTAATGGTCACGTGATCAGACAGAAATGCACTAGTATCAGATGGAGAATGTGTTTCTGTCCAAATGTTCTTTAGGTTAAGCTAAATATGTTTCTAATTATCCAAGATTTTATACATTGTCTGAGAACACACTCAAGAACATAACTGAAGGTATTATTGCTGGTGTTTTACAATGTAGTTGTTGGGTTTGAGTGACAACTAGTGACAATTTTGGGTCACCCATATGTCCATGTTCTCTTAGTAACCTACTGTAAGTGGAACTAAATTCAACACTGACATTTAGTTATAGTGATTCAGTCAGTACAAATCATGCAGCATAGATTCCCAAACCACAAAAGAATGTCAAGAGAAAAAAAAAATGCTGTTACTTTGTGTTTTCAGGCCCAATGATTCCCGCATGCTTGTAGCTCTTGGCGAATGTTATGAAAAACTCTCACAGCAGGTTGAAGCTAAAAAGGTAAGGAGCTGTGAACATCAAGCTACATTATGTTTATGCAATAGTGGGTGGGGCTAATATGTTTGTGTTGCAGTGTTACTGGCGAGCATATTCAGTGGGAGATGTTGAGAGGATGGCACTGCTCAAACTTGCCAAGTATTATTTTTATTTTTATTATTATTGCAAATTGATTTCTAACAGGTGTGTGTTCGTGATGAAAGCAGTGTTCATGTGTTGCGTGTCTATGTCCAGGCTTCATGAGCAGCTGAACGAGTCGGATGATGCGGCTCAGTGTTACATCATCTACATCCAGGACATTTTCTCCTGTGGGGTAAGTGGTTAATTTTGTGGTTGTTTAATTCCACAAATGATGAACATTGTGAACGTGTTTTAATACTTTGTTTGTTTTGACGGCGAGTGTTTATGCCATCATGTTGATTATTGTATCCCCCATACGACGTGGGGGATACTATGGATTTGCGTCGGTTGTGCGTCCGCAGACACTTGCTTGTAAACGCTCTACAACTTATTTGATTTCTTTCAAACTTTTACAGCACAGTTATATGGGTTAGGGCTCAACGCCTATCGAAAACGGTGATGATTTCTTGAAATTCTCAACTCTGATGGGCATTTTTGTGCAAAAATGTTTTGTCCTGGTGGGGTTTTGTCCGTTTCAAAATGACGGGGTGTACGGGGGATACACTTGCCGTTGCACAGCGCAGTGGTTAAACCTAGTTTATCTCCACAGACCCCTCGGGACCGGCTGTAGCACTAAAGCTAAGGTCCTGTTTTGTCTTTACCATGTACAGAAGCTTACTTGCAGTTTTTCCAAATCCTGTTGGGATGTGGAGTGTCCTGAAGGAATGATGTGCTAGTTTCAGCTTGTTGCTTCCCCTCAAAAAAAGGGAAAAAAAAAAGTGTGCAATACTGCCCCTGCAGGAAAGAACGAGCGTAATTGTTTTACTAGGCACAAAAATCCGCATGCATCAGACACATTTGCCTGCACGCGCACATGTTCCGTCTACAAGGTCGGAATTTGATCTAATCAAGATCTCATGTTTCAGCGCCACATCTGGAAAACAAAAAAAGGGAACTGTGGCAAATTGCATCCATTTGCATATGTTACTTTTTAAGAATTGTTCTCCGCCTGTGTGAAAAAGGGCACTGAGAAACGACTGTTTAAAAATCAGAGGAGAGGAAAATCTAGAGGAGAGTGGCGGTTAAGGGTCTGAGTGCAAACAGCTCGCTGGTCCTGATTATTTATTCTTTTAAAAAAAGTTCACTTGAAGTATTGGGTTTCAGCCCAGCTCTTGGCTGCCCCTGCTCTGTGTGTGTGTGTGTGTGTGTGCACGTGCCTGAATGAGAAAAAAGTCAGCAAGAGAAAAGGAATGAGAGTAAAGTATATACTTGAGGTTCGGACACTTCCTCATAGGCATAAAGACTCCATTATTTCCTGTTTACACCTTCGCTTTTATTCTCTCTACTTGAGCCCCAATAGGAACTGACCGGTTTTGCTAAAAGCCTTTATTGTAAACAACTCTGTTCAACTTCATATTGAATGAATCAGGCACGTGGGCCCTTGATGTATTCACCAGTCCGTTTACCATTCTTTTGAAGTCTTTGCTAATAAATCGTTACAGCAGGAAACAATGCAATCAAGACGTGACGTTCCAGATGATTCAGCCTCATTGTTGGTGGCCAGAACTGAATGCCCTCACGTTCACCCTCATCTGGGCTTAAGGCATGAACAGAACAAAGGAACCAGAGTCCAGGAACAACTGATAGAAAAGTTGGACTTGAATAACTTTATTCACTTGATCTCCTGTGCTGATTTTTGCTATTATTATAGAACGTTGCCTTACAGGAACTCTCCACCATGAAGCAAACTGAATGTGTTTATACCGAAATATTTGCGAGCGATTTTGCTGTTTGTTTAGAAAAAGAAAAGAGCAAGAGCTTTTTTTTTCTTGCTCAGCATTTTCCACAAAGTCATACTAATGAGAAATTCCAAAGTAGTGAAGACACTGACGCAACTGTTAGACTTGTGTGTGTGTGTTCACAAATATACATCGCAGTGGAGTTATAGCCGAGACTCAGCTCAGCTAGTTAGCAATCCATTATCATTAAAATTGAAACTTTGGAAGCTGATCTGTCGGATACCCTTTATCCACCAAGGCACTGGCTTGGAGACAGCCAAAGAACTGGTTCCCAGCCAGGCCACCAAAATTTTGCTGGTCGAGAACCAAGAACTGCTTATATTGGTGCTAGGGGTGGGATTATTCCAACCAACAAATCTCGTCAAGACTTAGTGACCACCATTTAAAAAGGAGAGAGAGCTTGTGTAACGTCTAGCCTGCCTAATCCAAAGAAGAAGGAGGGGAAAAATGAGATGATGTAGTCTGCCATTGCTGTTGAGCTTGGCAGGGCGGGCTGCTGCTGTTGTTGTGCTAGCAGTGAGGCTAACGGCTGGGTGGACACATATACAGTGATGTGGTGATGCTCTATGGTGGCTCTCTAGCCCATGGAAAAGCAAACCGGTTCCTGGAAAGTGCGCAAGTTGAACCGGCACCAGCCCAGAATTAGCACCTGGTTCATGTTCATGGAAAGGGGGTACTGTATGAGTGTGCGGTGTTCAGTTTAAAAGACTAAAGGTAGTAATGCCAGTAGTGCTTGCCGTGCGGGAAGCACCTATCTGTTTACATAGTAAATTGCAAATTTTCGATTGCCTTGTACCAACATAAAAAGTACATTCAGCTTCACAAGTGTTGGGTATTTTACAGGAAAAAAATGAATTTTCTGAATATGCACTCAGATTTGCATGACACTGGTTACTTTTGACACAGCGATCTTTTTTCTGAATGTTGACGGTGAAATCACTGGGCGTGGTCATGTTGAGTTTTGGTCGAAAGCTGATGACATGCCACCCTTGTGACGTTAGACTCTAGCTCACTTTCTATTGGTCGACACTGGTCGAAATCGATACCAGAGGTCGGGAACAATCATGACCCCTGGTGGGCCTTTTCGCGTTAATTTCGTTCAAACCGAAAACCAGCCAGAAACAGTGGAAGTTCTAGTCACGGTCAATAAATGTGTATCCTTCTATGGAAAACAATAGAAATATTGGATTCTGGAGGATAGGGAAAAAAGGAGAAGGATCAGGGATGTTAATCATATTATTTTGAAGACGTCACATTTGATTAGAAACATGTAACACATAGCGCTATTGAGCGCCACCCTCTGAAAAGTAACATGTGGAACTGTGCTGCCACTTTTTGCCTTGTTGTGCCATCACATGCAATACGAGGCGTTTGTATGTCAGTTTGGCGAGTTGTAGAGAAGAGAAAACAGTCGAAGACAGATTTAATACTTTAAAAGGAATCTATGTAGATTGTTATCCTTAATGATCTTTAGTTGGATTTGAATGATTCGGTACAATGGCCAGCAAAGAACCTACAATCAATAGTTCTGGTCATGCCATTGCTCAGTTGTTGAAACTGAGTAGTTTACGCCATCTCACTATGCAAATAATGCAATTAAATTTCAAAATAAATAAAAAAATGCTGGAGCAAAAGATTGTTTTTTAAATCTGAGCAAGCGATAGATGTCTTGGGCACAAGAATTGCTCCTGAAGGTGCTTTACTTTACTTTCTCAAGATGGATGTACATTGCTGGGAGTGGCCAAATAAGGCTGACGGGAAAAAAAAAAAAATTTTCAAACAGCTGTAACTTCTATTTAACCTCGGGGGAAAATAAAACCAGTATTGAATTCAAAACTTCATACTCTTTCTTTTGATATGCCACACTCCTTGATCACAACTAGATTTAAAAATGGCCTGTCATTGCTACTAAAGGATTAAAGCGCCGCTGCAACGCTCTTTAGGTAGAGATGACCCGAGCGCTAAATTCAACTAGCACCTCTAACAGAATGGCATTGTGTAAAATACAGGAAAGTTTTAATCAGAATGAAAAATATCTTGAGGGAAAGAAGCTTAAGCAAAAAAGGTCAGCTCAGAATTTCATTACACAGTAAGTCTAGGACACCATTGAAGATCACATGTAAATTATGAAGATGTATGCAAATTGTCCAGTGAAGATTTTTCCTTTAAGATTCTTTCTTGGTTTGTTTGCTTTGCTTTCACACCCACAGACATTTTCCTAAGCCTTGATCTTTTTGGCCCAGGACGCTGCTCACGGTATATTTTTAAAAGATTTAGTGTTGTCTGAGCGTGATGGGAAGATAAAAACAGACTTGCAAGTGCATGCGCTCACTGCCGACCAGTTTTGCACATGATTAACAAGTGGAATTTGGGTTCCTCTCAAATTGTATGGTTTCTGCTTCTTATTTTCCTGGTTTCCACACGTCTCCAATCCTCAGCTGGATATCCTACCCCGTTCTCACCATTCCAGTGGGATGGAGAAAGAGAAAAGTGGTGGGATATAGCAGCTAAATACTGAGAACACTGGGAACTAGCGTCTCCACATGATGACAGATGAAGATGAAGAGCGTCAAGAGTAGGAGGAGTTTTTGAGTCTCCAACAGACAGGACCGGGCTTGACGTCCAGGACAAAAACACAACCATGGCGACCAGGAAGAGGACAGATCAGGAGAGGGGACTTGTGTACTGGGTGGGTCTTGGGAAAGGGGAGATTTTGGCAAAACTTTTAATTGTATGTCATTCATTCATTATCTCTAGCCGCTTTATCCTTCTACAGGGTCGCAGGCAAGCTGGAGCCTATCCCAGCTGACTACGGGC
>JAPEIY010000004.1:34829877-34844825 GCA_026122135.1 Cathorops aguadulce | reverse complement strand
GAATGTGAGTGTGAATGGTTGTCTATGTGTCAGCCCTGTGATGACCTGGCGACTTGTCCAGGGTGTACCCTGCCTTTTGCCTGTAGTCAGTTGGAATAGGCTCCAGCTTGCCTGCGACCCTGTAGAACAGGATAAAGTGGCACATATATACATGTGTATGCGCCACCAGTTAGGCTCTGTATTTCTGCAGTCTTCATGTTTTCTTTTCTGCCGAATATGAAAACATTCTGGGAAGATGATTCCCAGTTCGTGGTGTGCGGACTCAGAACATTCACTCTAGCTCTTCATGTCTCTGTCAGATGAGTACAGCAGTTAGTCCTTTTCCTCCTCTATTCTTTTTTTTAATAAACATCTACAGAAAAAAAAGCACCCTGACAACTTGAGAATTTAACAGCAGCTGCCCAATCAGCAGCTTCACTTTAGCTGAAATACAGTAGAACTGTACACTCACTGTAATAAAGTTAACCCCTCCCCCCCTTTTTTTCTTTCAGCCAAAGGCAAATGTCTTTAAACACCAGGGATTTAATTATAATCAGATTTCTGACACTAATGATCTGATCTCAGCAGTTATCACATTACTCAAGTTGTCATGATCACACTAATCGGATTAAAGATGTAAAATCTGATTTTATCACAGTAATTAAAGTTCTTCAGTACATGTACTGCACACTGGAGAGAGAGACAATCCTCTATTCCCCTCCTTTCTTATTGTGTCAGTTAATCTTACTTCATGGTTCTCACGTCCCCTCTGCGCTCTCTGGATATGGCAATGAATGTAAACAGTCATGACCATATCACTGATCAGAAACAATTTTAAAACAGTTATGCTTTTGTAAGATTGTACAGAAATCTTAAATCTCTCTTTAAGAACCCGATACTGTTCATCTCTCCATCACTCATTTCCTCATGAGTGCAGTGCTTTGTTTGGCAAGGATTTACAGCTCATTGCTTACAGTTAACAAGCTTACAGACAGATGAGATGTGTTTATGTTGAAAACGTTTTATTTCTTCCTGTAAAAAGAACACTAAATGTGCAGAACGTGGAACTGTCCACACTAATCAATGTGGAACATGTGGACATGCCTTAACCTTTTAAAAGAAGTTCATGAGTTTTGCAGTTACAGAAACATCTGCATTTCATGCACTACAAAGAAAAGCTGATCGTATTTCAACGAAAACAAAATATATACGGCAACCGCGTTGCTTTAAAAATCTTTTTAATGTTTAAAATTGTGTTTCGGGTCCCTAATACCGTTCAACTGTGAAAGAAGGCATGAACATGAGTGAAAGAAAAATTTAACAATGAACATAAATTGTATACGCAGCTCAGCCACAAATGTTCAAAATGATTGGAGAAAAAAAAAAATAGGGATGAACCCTTTAAACCTGCATTCAACAAAACTAATTAGGAATACAACCCAAAAAAAAAAAAAAAATCCAGGTCAGAGGAAGTAATTTGATTATGCTTTTTACTTAGTTTCCCAAACGAACATGCTCGCCTTCATAAAAGCAGATGAAAACAGACGAGTCATCCAGTGTGTAAAGAAAAATAGACCAAGACTGCCTGTGGAGGGGTTATGTATGAAGATCATTTTATCTATTTTTTGCAATATGATTAACTGGGGGGGAGGGAAAAAAAAAAAAAGGGAGTGAATTGGGAGGGGGAGAACGCAAAGAGCTTTTAGTCATCATCGAAGTTCTGTTGTAAAAGGAAATTGGCAGCCAAGTTCTCGTTCTTCTCACAAGCGAAGTAGGCCTGAATAACAAGTCCTTCAGGGAATCCAAGTGCCTTTAGCTACAGATGTGAAAGAAAAGATAAGGGGTTAGTGTTTCATCATGGTCCTCACACACACTAAGGCTGTAATGCAATGACACAATATGCATTTGAACCGGAAGTTTAATTTTTAAAAAAAAAAGTGAACCCATTGTGACTGTGACCCCCAAAATGGAACACCACATGCACACATTCTTTTTCCACATGCTGGAAAAAAGAATGATTATCCAGTAAAACTTTTACAACAAACACAGCCTGAACTTAAGGTATAGGTTAATAGTTTATTGCTTTACTGAGAAGTGGCAGAGGTGCTGTAACACGGAAATGGCATTTGCACACAGGCCATAGTATTTGCACAGCCTCTCTCTAGGTCACAATTTTCCTCAGTTGCTGCGAAGGTCTACATTCAGCACTCCCTTCAGTGTGTAGTGAATCTCAGACCCCTGATGGCTGTTCCAATTCCATGAACTAGTGCACCATGTAGTGAACATGGTGTAGCATTCCAATGTGACTCACCCTCTCAATTGCTTCCTTTTCCTGGGGCGTGACCTGGATGTAGTTCATATGCCCACCCCCAGCCTCAGACACACCCCCTCCCCCTCCTTGCCCCGTTTCGTGTGCTGGTTCATTCAACATCTGAATAAACTGCTCCTGGTGGCTGCTGATTTGCTGATGAAAGAAAAGGTACATGCACAACAAAAAAATTTGATTGACGATGAGCTGGAACTAACCGGCGATTTTATTTTGGGGAAAACAGGAGATTTCATAAATACTTAACACACAAAACTCACAAGAATGCACGTTAATGTGAGTCCTACAGCTACCTGCACTGCATGCGTGTTCATATTACTGTACTTGTGAGGTCCAACTATTGAGATCCTACCTTCTAGTGTGAGCATTTTGGGAAGTGAGGTCCAAAATACTGGACTTCAAGTTTTTGCTTGTAACGGCCTCTTATGACCACAGACTCATGTGACAAGGTTTCTTTGAGGCCCTTATATGAATGGTAAAACCCCGAATTTGACATTTGCTTGTGCTTCACAGTGACTCAAAAGGTCACACTCCTGTACCAGTGGGTTGACTGAAGTAAAGAGCAGGATTTTTCTGACTGGGCTGTGGTCAGCCCACTCTAAACCCAAGATTGGCTAATGCTTTTAGAGGGAAAATATGTTCCCAGCATGGGCGTGGCTTGTCCAGAGACTAAAAATATTGCAAATTCTTATTCAGTCAATTTAAAACGAGCAAACCATTTAAGCCCATACTTGTTAGTGTATTTATTCACACTACATGTTTGTCTAGCAAGAATCTCTCTCTCTCTCAGGATTATGATTTGCATTTCTGTGCAGAGAACATAATATGGTTGAAAATTCATGTCACTTTACACCATTAATCTCACATTGTAAAATGCTACACTTTGGTAGGAAGTCCTGACTGTATGAGGTTTATGCATCAACCAGATGCAGAAGGTCCAGTTTAAATACAGAAACCAAGACACTTTGTCCATATAGCCTGTAGAGAATTAGTCCTACATACTGTTTTAGTTGCTACAGAAACCAAAACGATATTAAAATCTTTTCGCCTGGTGTAGCCAACGCTATCTGAAATAACAAAAGTGGCAGAATCAATGTGTCCATCTCCTCCCACCTTGTCAAACACTACAAACTAAATGTTCAACAAATAGGAGCACGTTTTTTTTTTTTATCCTCCTAGGCCAACACTGTCGCATCGGACATTAAACGTTAAATAAGTCATTATATCCATTTTGGGAAATACACAGTCTGACCCAGGTTCAGAAGGCTGATGCTGCTCCTTGCTGATGAACGCCCCAGGATCCCTTTTAAAAGCTTTTTAATCCAGCCTTGAACTGCAATGCATTTTTGGAGACTTTATAAAATAATCAAAATCCAACAATGAATATCTTCTGCGATTCATTGACTGAATCCATGTGACTGATCAGAAGCTGTGTGTGTATGACTGGGCATGCGTGTTCTCTCAGCTATGATCAACACATTCCCCACTGGAATAACACTGAACACAGTCCTATCAACAGATCTACACTATTACAACTATACCGGAGATAGTAGCAGAAAATTGTGTACATTCCCCTTTGCATCTTTGGATAATGGTGTTGAGGTGCTTTGAGTATTCCATGGATATAAGAATTGATAGTGTGTATGATTATGTATAATAATTGATAGTGTGTATGATTATGTAATATCCAAGCTTTTCTGGGAATAGGATTTGTACATTCATACTGAAACTACACTTCAACCTGCCGTTACTCCCAAAGTACTGAACAGATCTTAAGATAAATTTCTTTAGAAAGCAGAGATGAGCTTTTTAATGATAGTATTCATGATAGAAAATATGCAAGAATTAAACAATGACCGATTTGAAAACTCAGATGACCGTCTGCATGTACAATTTTCACAGCACGGCCAGCGAGCATCGGATATGCCGACTACTAGCAGCCAATAAAGCACCAGCTGGTCCCTTCCACATTGTCAGGTTTGTCTCACACCTATGGCCAATCAGAAAATACCATCGATTCCCCCAGCCAATCAGCAGCTGGTCTTCACTTGCGCGACATTCTACACATTTGCTTGAGTGTGTTGGAAATCTAAAGTAATGTGTCATATGTCTGTCTGCAGCCACTGAGGGGGCCAAAGCCTGAATACCATGAGAAAGGGTGGTCCACAGAAGAAGGCAGCTTGACAAGGTCCTCACTAGTATAGTAAAATGTTTGTGTACCTGCAGTAACTGGGGCTGTGTGCATGCATGGGTGTACACATACCTGCAGTAACTGGGGGTTCTCTCGGCCGATCTGTTGCAGCAGGGCAGGCAGCAGTGAAGGGTTCTGTTGGATGATCTGCCTCATCTGCAGGAACTGAGGTTGATTCCTCAAAAACTCCAGAGGATTAGCTACACACACACACACACACACACACACACACAAAAAACAAATTATGCATACCATTTCAAGTCAAACTACTAATTATCCATTATAAATTGAATAATTTTACAATTTTTGTATGAATCCCTGCAAGCAGTCCTCCAACCTATTAGGACTGACGCGCAGTGTGGCGGTCATATGTTTTACAAATAATCAACATGTTTTGATTTGCTGAAGTCCACACTCATTTGCTGAAGTAATGTACAGCACTGAAATAACATTAGAAAGAGTAAAAATCCTACAATTAGACAAACTGCATCAGACTGCATTGCGTCCCTTACAGGGACCTACCATTCAGGTTTTGTTAAAATAGCTCAATGACAACTCCACCAAATACCTGCTAAAAACTGCCTGGCCAATGGGAGCCATGTTTAAGTAATAGGGCCATTAAAAATCCAAAAATGTAGTGCACCAAATTTCAACTTTATTGGGCTTGTAGTCCCTGAGAAACAGTTATCAGAACTTGGAACTCCCCTGTGCGTAACCATGCCTCAAATTTGTACATGATTCCAGAATCTGGTCCTGTATACATCTTTCAATTTTCATGCAAATCCATAAACTCATGAATATTTGCATGATCAGTTTGAGTAAATTAGGCTGTGGTGCATGTGGCAGCCTTATGGTTTACAAATGTTAACATGTTTGGCACAAATTTTGTTAAGACACGACAAAAATCCTAGGACTAGTTTGCAAAGTAGGTTCCACAAGTTATGCAAACTGGCTCAAAATCCAAGTGGAGCTTAATGGGTCAAACTGCAGATTACATGATTAGCAAAGGAATCGGACGAAATAATTTAGTCTCTAGGACTCCGGGTTCTCAAAATATGTGGCAAAACATACAATGTTGCACTATAGCACCGAACTCCGGCTGACTGGGTTAAATTTGCCTGAGTAGTAGGAGAGACTATTATCTATTAGCCAAGTGTCACGTTTCTATGATTGACAGGCTGATCTGCTAATATTTCAGTATAGGTGAGAAAAAGAATAAGAACCAAAGCAAAAAAAAAAAAATCACGTTTCTGCACTTTATGCTTGGACCCCTAAACATACCTTATAAATATTAGTTCGTAGAAATGCAGTTTATTTTTAACACATTTAACTTGATCTGTTCAAAAGGCTGTTGATGTGAATAAAATAAATGAATAATGCATGAACTTTCTTTTCCTTGAGGAAAATTAGTGTTGATACTATAGTGATGACTGTGTGCATATATTTGGTTGTATGACTGTGTACCTGCTGATCCCCCAGTGGGTTGCGTAGGTGTTGTGCTGGATGGAGATGAAAGTCCTGTGGGAGCAGCTGGTGCGCCCCCTGCTGGAGCTGCAGGATCAGAGCCTCCCACATTCCCCTCACTCTCTACTGGAATTCCCTAAATACAAATTTAGAAAAGTAAACTTTCAGCATGTGTAAATGTGCCAATACAGACAATGCAACAGCAGTCCTCCATCCAGATTACAGCACACTCTTCATCATCCCCAATATACCCATCAATATCCTCCCTCATTCCTAATCCCCTTACCCAAATATCCTACTCACACCAACATTCTCCCTCCACATTCCCATCAATCCAAATCTCCCTCCACATTCCGAACACTTCCACAATTACCCCCTCCGACCCAATCCCTCACAAGCCTTTCCTCATTCCTAATCTCAACAAGCCCTTGCTAATCTAGCCATAACCCCTCTGTAATTTCTCCATCACTAATCCCTATGCAAGTCCTTTCATTCCAACATTCCCAGTGTCTTATAATCACTACCTCAAACCCAAGCCACACAATTCTTCCCTTATTCCCAATTTTTCCTCTACAATCTCATTCCTAAGCCCTACCTCATTCCCAGTCCTTACATGATTTCTCCATTGCTAATCAATTCATGATGTTACCATCATTCCCAATCCCTCAATAAATGTTCCCTCATTCCTAAACATTCCATAATCGCTCTCTCTTAATCCAGCCATAACCCTTCCCTCATTCTGAATCTATCCATGATCCCTCCCCCACTCTCAATCATTCAATACCTCTTCATTCCTCCTTGCTCCTAATCTCACCATATCAGCCTTTCCTTAGTCTCTCCTTCCCAATCAATCTATATCCTTTCACTTCTAATCCTTCTATAAAAGATCTCCCTCAGATCTGGTAACTCCAATTCCTACATAATCCTTCCTTCATTCTCAACTCTTCCAGGCTTCTTCTCTCATTCCATCCTTAAGTGACCCATCATTCCTTCATCTGTAACCTGTTCCTTTTCTAATCCCCCCTCAGAACCCCCCTCCAATTCCCTGCCCCACCCCTCTCACCATGAGCAGGTACTCGACAGCTCGGTCTGGATTGTTGAAACTGGCACGCAGCGCCGCAACCACCTGCTCCCTCTCATAGCCCATTAACATGATCTCAGTCACCATGTTCTCATACGACTGTCCTGTCACTGCGTGAAGAGACACAAACAATTCACAATACAGATTCTTCATTGATCATTAGAGCTAATGATTTAACATGTAGACTGCTCATGTGGCATTAACTGCTTTCACATCAATGCCTTTTGAAGTCTACATCAGCACAGTACATTCCTCTGTGCATTATCAGCTCTAGTGCTGTCAGCTAACCAAAACTCTTTTGGAGCGTATGCATCAGGCTTGTGCGAGGATATTGTCCCTACACAATTTCACATAGTCAAGATATTCAGTGATGTTTATTGCTGATCATATTACATCAGAACCACCACCCCTTTCCCCAATCTCACATGCACTCAACCTGCATGTCACTTTCTGCAAAAGTTGAGTTCGTTACTGCAAAATAAAATCTATCTGGGTATGTTTAACTTGATAAATATATACTTGTCTAATGTTAAGCATTTGTTAATTACAGTGCCCTCCACAATTATTGACCCCAATTGTAAAGATTAGTAAAAAGGGTTGGGGGGGAAAATCCACCTTTTGGTGAAGTAGTTTCATCTCTCACACAAAGAAAACCCCAGTCTTGAACTGAAATTTATTCAGAAAAAAAAATTCAAGAAATTTAAGCAAAAAAAAAACCCCAACAACAACATGTACCACTATTATTGGTACACCTGAGTTTAATTATTTCTACAACCTCCCTTCGCCAGTAAAACAGCATTTCTCCTGTAACATTCTACAGTATATCAGGTTAGAGATACAGCACAGGGCATCTGAGACCATTCCTCTTTACAGTGTCGCTCCAGATAATCCAGGGTCCTCGGCCCTCTCCTCTTCAGGTTCCCCCACGGGTTTTCAGTGGGGTTCAGGTCACAGGACTGAGATGGCCATAGCAGAAACTTAATTCGGTGGTCAGTTAATCATGTGTGTGTTGATTTGGACATATGCTTTAGATCATTGTCCTGCTGGAAGATCAAATGATGACCCAGTTTTAGTTTCCTGGCAGAGGCAGCTAGATTTTGATTTAAAATGTCCTGGTATTTCAGAGTCCACGATGCCATGTACCCCAACAAGGTTTCCAAGGCCTTTGGAAGAAAAACAGCCTTAAAACATGACAGAACTTCCACCATATTTTACAGTTGGGATCGAGTCCTTTCCATTATAGCCACTCTTATTTTTACATCAAACCCACCTTGCGTGTTCACTGCCAAAAATCTCCGTTTTTGTTACATCAGACCATAGAACACGGTTCCAGTCAAAGCTGTAATAGCATTTCACAAACTTCAGGTGTTTACGTTTGTGGTTAACTGAAATTTTTTTCTGGCATGTTTTCCAAATAATCTGTTGGCATAGAGGTGGCATTTGATGGTGGTTTTGGAGACTGGGAAACCCCAAGATCTTACTTTTTCTTGTAATTCACCCAAAGTGATCCTTGGGAATTTTGACGACACTCTTACCCTCCTCCTCACTGTACACAGGGCAAAATAAACTTGTCCTTTTCCAGGCAAGCTTGTGACCATTCCAGTTGGAGTTCACTTTTATAATTATTGCCCTAACAGTAGAAATGGACAGTCACACAAGTAGCTTTTTTTTTAAAATAACCATTCACTAACCTTCGTAACACACTGCTCCCTCATTTGGTTTGTGTTCTCTTAGTCATCCATCAACATGGGAAAGATAAGGGAATTTGGCTTCTGCGCCACCTCATTTGTAGCCCAGTGAATCAGTAAGCCATGGGTTCCAATGTGAAAAGTTCCTACACACTCCAATCAACTCAAATACTGAATTTAAATGGGAAACATGCTAGTTACATTGTGTTCACTATAATTTCCAGGGGTGCCAATAACAGTGGCACATGTAGTTTGTTGAAAGTAATTATTTGAGGGATTTGTTTTTCCCTGAATAAATTTTCCCTATTCAAGGTTGGAGTTTTCTCTCCCCCAGTGTGAGATGAAGTTACTTCACCAAAAGGTGAATTTTTTCTAACCTTTTTTACTAATCTTTACAAGGGGTAGTAATAATACATAGAGGAGACTGTACATTATTGGGAAGATCACTAAAAAGACGGCCAAATCAGCCCTTTCAATTTTCAGCCAAAAGAGGAACAAAAAGTATTTTGATTAAAAGAGGCCTACAACAAATTGTAAAGGTGTTAGATGTGACAATGGTGTTAATGTGATGGCAATTAAAAGACGATTACATTCACTATTTATTTTTTTTTTTAAACCATTCTCCTGCTTGACACAGAGCTCTAAAAAGGTCACCCATGTGAATATTAGACAACCTAATTGTAAAAGACAGTTGGTTTATAAAACACTGCAGTCTCCTCGTGGAGGAATCTTTACCCAGAGCAGAAGTCGCCTCATCAAATATGTTGGCGTTCGTCGGGCTATCAGAACTGCAGGATAAAGAGAGGACAGGAGATGCATCAGACAGGAAGTTATACTCAATCAGTATTCACCCAGCTAGTGCATCTAATCACTTAGCATTTACTGCAAAAAATTACAGAAATAAAACTGAATTAAAAGTTACAGCAATCTCAACTGTTGGTCAGGGGTGTACGTGTGTTTTTTTTCAGGAGTGCAAGAGGTGTGAAGTGTCATTAGGTGTGTGAGATGCACCTGGCAGGTGCAGATGATGGTGGCTTTTCCTCCGCTTTCTCCTCTTTGACGCTGCTTTCAGATGTCGTGTCAGTGGTGGTGGCGGCAGCGGTGGCAGCAGGGGGGATTGTGGGAGTTGTAGTGCTAGAGGCGGGACTACTTGATGCTGCAGTAGTTGAAGGTTGAGTGGCTGCAGGAGCAGCTTTAGGCTGGAAAACACTTGCAATAATCAGTCCACACAATCTGAAAAGTCTTAAACCTGCACATTTCTGCACAGCATCTGGAACAACAGTAGCTTTGGTAATAGCTGCATTTACACCGCTCTAATCTGTTGCTTTAGGCTAAAATTCTAACAATATTAGCCTGCAGAAGCATCTCACAGCATTAATATAGCAGTGTCATTATTAGAACTTAGTATAAATATGCAGGTAATTATAGGAAATCATGTGCACTAATCTGATCAAGAAATAGTCCAAATTTCTCGATCAATCACCTCAATTGACTTGACAAAATGGCTATCAATCACTGTTGCAGTAAGCGAGGAAGAATTACAAATTATGAAAAAAAAAAATGCTGATCCTAAAAGCACTAAAGAGGTTACGAAGTTTGGTCTAAAATTATTCAAAACTAAGGTGGACTTGAGATTCATTTTATCCATTTCAAAACAAAAAGTATTTTATATGACTTGGCATAGATAATTGACAGGTCTGTGCTGCGCCTTTATTACATTTGCATGGTGCTTTTGAAGTTTGAAATAAGTCTTTAAAAAAAAAATATATATGATCACCTGTGTATTTACACAAACAATTATCCACCTCAGGCTTGGTGAATATCGATTAACAATAAACCCTGGCTTGTCTTGGTTATTATTTTACCCAATAGTCACTTCATTAAATACTGATACAGTTTTATAAAAGAAAGTTAATTAAAACTCATTACTCTTTCAAATCACTCCGAGTCCAGCATCACATTTCATGCCCCCTACCAGAGGCTGATGCTGGTGTGCAGACACACCAAACTCACAACATGTTGGCTACATTAGTTTCATGTCTGGTGCTAAATTAAAGAAAATATTCACACAGCAACCACTGTTTGATTCACATGGATCCAGCTGATCCCCATTTACAGTCATGTGAAAAAAATAAGTACATCCCATGGAAATTGCAGACTTCATATTTAAACAAGCAAACATTCCACACTTGATACAATGCACATAGAGAAGTGATTCTTGAACAAAAGAAGGAAACTTGGCTCCTTCAATCATTTATTCAACAAAAAATCTGAATAGATGCAATATTCTTCTGTGCAGAAAGCAATTAAGCCCTTGGCTTCAGAAGCTAGTATTGCCCCCTTTAACAGAAATAACTTCTTGTAGGCGTTTTGCATAAAATTGTCCACCAGTTGGACACTGGCTTGCTGAAATTCTTGACCACTCTTCCATGCAGAATTCCTTTAGTTGCAAGTTTTTTGTTTTTTTAGGCACGTGCTGAGCTTTTCAAGTCTGGGCTTCGATGAGGCCATGCCATAACCTTCCATTTCTTCTTTTTGAGCCATTCCTTAGTAGATTTGCGAGTGTGCTGAGGATCATTATCTTGTTGAAAGGTCAACTTTTGAACAGATGGCCTCACATTATCTACAAACTGTTTGAAACCTATACCACTTGATGATTTTCCTTACAGTGGAATTATTTCTAATATTTAGAGTTTTTTAAATTCCTTGCTAGATTCATAAGCAAGATTTTCCCAGTTTTTTTTTCTAACTCTTTAAATTATGAAAACTATAAAAATGTCAATTTCTGTCATTCGCTGGAGTATATTACCTTTGTCTGTAGGCATTATAGAGTGAAATGTTTGCTTGTTTGAATGTTGAGAATCTACAATTTCAGTGTGATGTACTTGTTTTTCACATGACTAACTTCACAGATCTGTAGCTTTGTGTGACGACCACGATAGCACTACTCTCCTGCTGAGCTCATTAAAAACTGAATAGAAAATTTAAACTAGCATTTTGTTTGATCAGAGAGATTCATTACTTACCTTTGCTACCATGACAACCACAAAGTTCTTCTCATCTATCTTATACTCCTTTAGTGCGGTGTCATCATTTAGGATTTTACCTGCAGACCAAAATCAGCAAAATAATTAGACAATTTATCAGCCACATCTTCATTCCTGTCTGTCTCATTCTCACTCTTCTTGATTCTCTCACCTCATTGTCATAGCACCTCATGGCCCACAATATCCCCCCCTTTATATACACAACTAAGAATATTTTATTAAATATGAGTTCAATCAAAATTGAACAAGTTTGTGTCGATACCTCAGTCCAAACAGAACACACCAAGGTCAATCTGAATTAAAATTTTATACAAATAACAAGGTGGATAATCCCTTTATAATCCAACAGAAGAATCTGCAATTGGAATAAATTAATTCAGAGCAGCAAACGTTTTGCACATCAACATAGCCACTGTCCATCTCTCTCTCCCTCCCTCCATGTGACTCACACAAAAACAAACTTAGGCCCCATCCACACGAGTACGTTTTTGTTGAATCCGCATAAATACTTTATCATTTCGGCCTCGCGTCCAGACGGAGCTGGCTTTTTTGAGGCATGAAACCAGTATTTTTTGAAAACGGGTCCCAGAGTGGGAAAATCCTAAAATGCCGGATAGCCCGGAGTTGTCTGGACAGCGAATGCAGATTTTTTCAGAAACGATGACATATAAGCCCCGCCTCTCTAACCTTTAACCTCAGCCGCCGCCACTAGACACGTCATAAGAACAACAACGGCGGACTACAGGCTTGCGCTCGTACTGCAGAAACAACTCAGTCTATTACGGCTGCTACAACAAAACCTTCCGCTTTTATATTACTGCGAGGAGCAACAAAACTTCTTGTGTTATGAGCTTGTTTGTAAACAGCACGTGACCTTTATACGCATGCTCCATGGCTTCTCTTCCAGGTTTAGTGTATTGGTCTGGTGGCGTCACAGCACCACATACAGGCCTGGCATATGTACTACAGCGTTCTGGGTTGTTTCCAGTGAATCGAAATGGCGCCATGTTTACGGAGATTTTTTCAAAACGACAGCGTATTGGGTGAGGCCACGTACTCACGTGGACGGGGGCTGTATTGCCCATAGGTGTGAGTGTGAATGGTTGTTTATCTCTGTGTTAGTCCTGCAATAGATTGGTGACCTTCCCAGGGTGTAGCTCCAGTTTTCACTGCAACCCTGATGGATAAGCAGCATAGCTAATGGATGGAACAAAATTATATGGAATTATGGAACTACATATTTCTAACCTTAATTTAGATAGGTATGTAAAATGTACAATAAAAATCAGTACAAACAGACAATTAAATTTTTTTTAGATGTGCTGCCAGATGTGCCTGCTTCACAGAGGTTGATGCAGAATGGTTAGAATGCATTGATTTGTGTACAATCTAGCAAATTCTTCAACAGACATGTAGGTACTGGTTAAGACTATTCATATAGCAGCTTTTGCCTTACTCTGTACTCTACTGACCCAATAAATATGTGAAGAAGTAGTGAAGATTAAAGGAGTCACAAGCAAACAGGTGAGAAATTATTTAATGCTCCTTTAATGAATTTGGTCTTTAGTGATCTGTTAGTGCTTATTTGACAGGAATTGGGTACACATTATTATATACCAAAGCTAAATTGATGCCTGTAAGAAATGTTACAAGACATGTATAGTTGAAGAAAATGGGCTGATAATAATGCTTTAAACTGATGTCTCTTGTTTTAGCCACCTGCAGGCACTAAACACACACCTGTTTTAATGCCTTTTAGACTCAAGAGACAATCAATATAATCATAGTTCAACTGCAAACATCTACGTTTTCCACATGAGAAATCCAGCCTTATAATTTTAATTGTAAACATTGCATTGGCTTATCATTGCAATATGTGTCAAAAAAGGGCAGTGCAATCCAGTATTTGTAGTCTATTTAGAATTGTCAACCATTTCATCTCACTGAGTCCTGTTCTGTAGGGAACAGGGCAACACTACCCAGAAATCTCTCATTGTTTCATTGTTCTCTGCAAATTATAGTGGGTGGTGGAAGAAGCACCTTCAAAATACTTCCACATTTACATCTGACCAAAATAATATGCATGGAGGCATCCTGCTTGCATATCAACACATTTAAATTTCAAATTTAACAATGAACCCTATGAAAACAGGATACATTATTGCCTTCTTATGAGACTGATGTAGTGTATTCCCCCTGAAGCCATAAATAAAAGGCAATAAAACTGAAACTTTTAATAAGCCCCTATAATCTGTCCCTTAGGGGGTTTATAAAGTGTATTTAGCATTTCATACAAAAGAAAGAGTTGACTCCTAGGCCCAGTTTGGCATTAATAACAAAAAGAAAAATGACAGATGTGTTCCCAGTGTAATTTCTTGCAACCTATGATATCAAAATGTTTAACTATGAGAACTGAATATTATCTGAAAATGATCAAATCAACTGCTTGGGTATTTTTTTAAAACAAAATAATGCTATGCATATTTGAGCAGAATCTTCCACAGCCCAGTGTGGGCTGTGAATCTGCTAGCTTTTTAAAACAAACAAACAAATACATCTCATAGAGGTTAGTGATATTTCGTCTCTGCCAGGTCTACAACTAATTTATTGTCTTGACAGTTCTCATTTTTAAGAATCAAAATACTGTTAGTAACATTTTAAACACCTACCTCCGTCCCCAAATACAAAAAAAAGGTCTTCCACAAGAGGGAGCAATTGATGTTAATTTATGTAAAGACTTTTTTCATTTACCATTTCAAATGATGTAAACGACCAACATTGTGAAAATCTATCCTTATAGTAATAAATGAAAAAAGCACAGTGAAATATCGATACATATGAATACTGGTAATAAATAAACACGTGCATTTATAATCCCCAATAGCAACTAATCATTTAGAGAAGCACAATAACTTCTCTTTCAAATAATTTTAAATTAATTCCATTTTTGTTTTCATATACTTGTGTGAAACAATATAGATTTTGGATTAAAGCTGTTTTTGCTGATCCTTTCCATCTTTTTAAATAATAATAATAATAATAATAATAATAATAATAATAATAATAATATCATCTCATTATCTCTAGCCGCTTTATCCTGTTCTACAGGGTTGCAGGCATGCTGGAGCCTATCCCAGCTGACTACGGGCGAAAGGCGGGGTACACCCTGGAC
>JAPEIY010000004.1:34725607-34736532 GCA_026122135.1 Cathorops aguadulce | reverse complement strand
TTTTTTATAGTTATTGCACATTTAGTAATTTATGATCCTTTCTTAATGCACCTTTTAGGTTTTAATTTGCCCTCTATCGCATGCTAACCTGCTTTGTACATATCTGTTTGGTGAATGTTTACTGACTGTACATGTACTATATACAAATTACTTCCTTTTTTTGACCCGCAGGAAATAAAAATGCGCCAATTCCCGGTAATTACGGAAATCATGCCATCTGGTGGAAAATTGCCGAATCACTCCAAATTACGCATCTCACTCACGTCTCGCGAGAAACAACAAAAATGGTGCCGCCCTCGCTATACATACACAGTAAGCCGATTTTCGGTGATTTTGAGGGATTTATGGCACTTGCAGTTACAAGCCATTAGGGCTTGTGCTTTGTGTTTTTCGATGCCCGAGGCAAAATTTTGACGACATTGGCGTACTTGTGGTCCGTCAATTTCCAGCCCTGACACTAAGATAAAATTCCACGTGAAGAAAAATCTAAATTTACTGCTCCATCTTTGATAATTGTATAGTTCTAGTTACAAGCACACTATCTGATATTATGAAAGCAGTTGCTTTATGTGCGATCTGATTTTGGCAGCGTTACCAAGATTCTCATATTTCCAAGTTCACCACTAGGTGGTACAGCACAACGTCACTGTAGTAAAGTAACAGCACAACACGCACCACCACACACAAGCTATTGATGCGTTCACACAGGTAGCTCGCTACATCGTTACACACAACAGTTACTCCAATCAGCTATGAAAATGAGGTTGCATAGCCAAATGGCTGCAACACAACCAATTACCAAAGCAAAGAAAGACCAAGTCAAGACTCAAGTTAAATGCACAACAACCAAATACTTAAGTTCAAGACAGACATTTAATTAACAACCATTCAACAAGTGTGTGGAAAGAAAATGCAACCAGTTCAACAAGATGCAACACTGTAGCAAAACCAGCAAGAAATGTTCGGTTTCACTCACCAATGATGTTAACTTGAAAACGAAATTCATCCTCCTGTACTTTTGGATGAATTTTTCGAAAAACCCAGTCATAAAGCTCATCGCTGGTTTTCAGACACAAGAGAACTTACTTTTCAATAGCTATGGAAGCTAATGCAGAAAGTCAGAATAGTCCCGTTGTGTTCCTCACACGTTTTTATCTGTTTTAGGTCCGAAAATGTCCTTTCAGTGGTGACAGGGATCATTACAATGAAACGTGTTCGTGCACACAGCTGATGCATGCGGTCACAGAGTCCTTTACATTGGAGAACGAGGAGGAGGTCAGATGGGTTCTGAAGTTCTAAATGTGGCCTGTAGTTGTCAGTCAGGCTTGAGAAGGCAGGTTCAAGGAATGTAATCTTAAAGCTGGTGAACTGTTGGGGGTCCAGAAGGGAAACAGGTAAAAAAAGGTTTTCATGAGCTTTAAACCAATTTTGCACTTGATTTAAAATATTGTCAAGAAAGTCATCATGCAGGTTCTTGTAGCATGAGCAGGAATCCCGGTGGGCTCTCAGTACTACCTTGTTCTGCACATTCCGGTCATATATTTGATCAAAACGTTCCCTCTGGGGTTGGCACAGCAGTGTAGTGGTCAGCACTGTCGCCTCACAGCAAGAAGGTTCTGGGTTCGAGCCCAGTGGCCGACGGGGGCCTTTCTTTGTGGAGTTTGCATGTTCTCCCCGTGTCTACATGGGTTTCCCCTGGCTGCTCTGGTTTCCCCCACAGTTCAAAGACATGCAGTTAGGTTAATATGGGATGGCCTTGGGTTGACGTGCCCTTGAGCAAAGCACCTAACTCCCAACTGCTCCCCGGGCACTGTTAGCATGGCTGCCCACTGCTCTGGGTATGTGTGTGTGTGTGTGTGTGTTCATTGCTTCAGATGGGTTAAATGCAGAGAGGATGATGAATAAAGTTGTTCTTTCTTTCCTGTTATAAGAACTTCCAACCTTCTGAGAAAGCTAGATTTTGGGTGTGGGAATGTACTCATTCAGCCACAAGAGCATTAATAAGGTCAGGCACTTATGTCCGGTGGGGAGGCCTGGGGTGTAGTCGGTATTCCAGTTCATTCCGAAAGTGCTCAGTGGGGTTGAGGTCAGGACTCTGTGCAGCCACTCGAGTTCTTCCACTCCAACCTCGTCAAACCATGGAGCTCGATTTGTGCACAGGGACCTTGTAAAGCAAGCACAGATTTGGGCCTCTTAGTTCCAGTAAAGTGAGATTGTAATGCCAAAGACATCATGTGTGCTTCCAGCTTTTTTGCAACAGTTTGGGAAAAAACCCACATATGGGTGTCATGGTTAGGTGTTCAAACATTTGGCCATATAGTGTACCTTGGTGGTCAGCTAACTGCCAGTAATTTCACTCAGATTATGCAAAGGTGGGATGTCTTGATTTACAGTACTGTGCAAAAGTCTTAGGCACTCTAATTTTTTTTAACACAAACTTTATGAACTTTTATTTTTGACTTCTACATTATAGAACCAGTACAAAAACATGTTTGCTTTCCAAACATTAGTTTTTGAGCACAAAATTAAATGTTACAGAAAAACGTTGTATGTCTGTAAAGAAAGCAGCATATTACATAACAGACCACTTTTCAGACAAAAACATCATGAAGGCTGCTGGGTTTTGCTGCAAAATTAAGAAGGAAGTGTAACAGTCAAAGTGTCCAGAAGAACTATGGCTGATTCTGTAAGATGCTCAGTGAAACCATGGCTTACTGGTTAGAGAGGCAACTTTGGGATCAAAAGATTGCCGGTTTGATTCCCTGGACCAGCAGGAATAGCTGAAATGCCCTTGAGCAAGGCACCTAACCCTTGACTGCTCTGATGTTGTACGTTGCTCTGGATAAGAGCTTCTGCTAAATGCTTGTAATGTAAAACATACAGCTCATTTCCTTATAAAACTGCACTAGCCATACCTGAGACTGCTATTTTTTTTAAGCAAAGAGTTGTCACACCAAACACTATTTTTTTTTTTTCATGCATTACAGGATAAGCAGCTACAGGTATTGGATGGATGGATGGATGGATGGATGGATGGATGGATGGATGGATGGATGGATACTGCTTGCTGATCTTTATAGTATTCTTTAAATGTAGAAACATTTAATTTAATTATTTTTGAAGACATCTTTGCTCTACAGCATTTCACTGTATGTGCCTAAGACTTTTGCACAGTACTGTATGTACTCATTTTCACATGGATTTATTTAACAACAAAACCTGTTAGAATATAATATCAAGACAACGACACTGGAATAATTGCTTTAAATGTACAACAAAATATTTTTACATTACTTGAGTGGATTGTACAGTAAACGGCTGGCAGTTTGAGCAGTGCAGTGATTTACAGTAAAAAAAAAAAGTAGAAAATGCAGTGCATAGTGCATAGTGAACATCTGACGTTTTTGGCAGGAGCAACAGTGTTAAAAATTCTCTTTGTGTCAACATCAGAAAATTAGTGGATCATTTTTGTGACCTTTATTTTAGCAAAGTATTAGTCGAAAACAAATCCTCCGAGTTTAAGTTTATATGCTGCAAACACTTTTTGTTTAGTAAAGCAAATCATCTTTTCGTACGAGTTTTCTTGAGCATGTCTTTGAGCAACTGTATCCTGTCTCAATTGTTAATTGCAGATGTAGTGTATTGTATTTTAAACTTATAGTATGTTCTTGGAAATACAGTGCATGTACTGTAAACACAATACAGTAATTACCTGTAAATATATCATGATATTTTATTGCAAATATTTAGACTTATTTTGCCAGCTTAGCGAGTTAAAATAACCTTATAACCTATGCCAGCTTAGCCCACAGTTTCTGAAACTAAATGTTTCTGGTCACCATGTTGTTATTCTGTAATCATTTACATATATTTGCATAGTGGGTTGTGATAGAATCAAGAGATTAAGTTTTATTTAATGACATCACAAGCTGAGCTCATATATATGTATTAGTCCTGCCCCCAAATCAGTTTTATGCAAAAGTAGAGTCAATGTTTTCAATTGAAAAATGTGAATTTGTTGAGAAATTTGTCCAATCACATCAAATCTGTATAATCATACTCTGGGTCCAGGAGGATATTATTTAAACATTACACTTTAGAGTTCAGTTAAAGTTTAAATAAAGTGAGCAAACTCTTACATCATAACTACTACATTCTTCCTGTGCTATACAAATTCATGGTCTTTATTCCTCTGTGTCATGCAGATCTGCACACAGCTGTGTAGAAATATATTTATTGCCATTTCTGGAGAAATCGCTTCAGTGCTAGACCCACTTCATTTTTCTTTCTGAAGCAAAAACCAAATAGAGCTGTAACCATAACTGAATGAGAGCGTGAAAGGGTTAGCATGATGCTACACATGGATTCAAAATGCATATTCTATAGATCTACTATCTGTCTGTGGTTGTTTATGGATTGGTGAACAAGTGGGTCAACACTGAAAGTGAACCTATGGCTAGGACTCTGTTACATAACACAGCTTTTAGCTTTTCCAGGCCTCACACATACACACACCACACACACAAAAGAACAGTCATGTGTTTCCATCACCTCCTATCTCTGTTTAACATCCTGAAGCAGAGCAGAATGATGTCATCAAAGAGCGCCAGAGTGACAGAGACAGGAACACATACACACTGTGTACGACATCATTTATTACACACACACACACACACACACACACACACACACACACTATGTCTGAAACCAAATTATGCACTGTTAGAAAAAAGGGTTCCAAGTGTTTCAAAATAGGTTCTAACTGGAACCCTTTCTCAAAAGGAGACCCTTGTTGGATTAAGGTTTCCTCCAAAATGACAAAGCGCTAAAGAACCCTTCAGGAGGGGAATGGAGTAATGTCAAAGTTGAACTTCATATGTACTGTAAAGAGTTTCTTAGTTATAGTGACAAATGTATTACTGCATCTGGCAGTACCTCAAACCACTAAATCAGATAAACACACACCACTGCAGTCAGCCTCATATTTTACTGTTATGATTTTGAGTGGTAATAACTGAAGCATTTGACCATGACCCTAACACTGGGATGCACACCGTTATTATGATTTAAATTTAAAACAGTGCATTGATCATTTTAATGATCAACTTATTATTATTATTATTATTATTATTATTAGCAGTAGTCGTAGTATTCACACCAATATCATGATCCATTAAAACACTCACGCACACCTACAGTGGTCATAGTGCTCAAAGAACCCAGTCAAATAAAGTGGTTTGTTTAAGAACTCATGTTTAAAGATATCAGTTTTACTCAGACCATAACAGTGGTCATGATTGGTTATCCCACTGTGCTGTTGAATTCTGAATACTGATTCTCAGAAGGTTTTGATTAATTAATCAGTATCGCACGAGAGGGAGTGCTGTTCTACTTAATATCAGCACGGCTGTGATTCGGAGTGTCGTAGCTAATCACCGCCATGCTGATATTCAGTATAACACCACGACCTCAAGTTTGATCTTGCTTTTATATAACAGTTCTATAAACAAGAAATTAATGTGTGTTGTTTGGGACACCTATGGCCAAATGTTCTGGTTATTTTCGCTCTGCAAGCAGAAATAGACCCCAAAGAAGCCAGCACGTCAGTTAGCTAGCTCACAAAGATTTATACATTCCCATTAAAGGTCAGTCAATCAATCAATCTAAGGTTTGTTTCTCTCCTGAAGGAGGAACCTCTCCCCAGCCTGCCTGACTGCAGCCCAACCTAGTCCACAGAGGTCCCGAAAGTCCATCTTGTTTTTGGTCTCCCTCTTGGTCTTGTCCACCTCCTTGGTGTGCATTCTGTCACTTTAGCAGTCTAGTTACGTGTCCTGCCCAGCGATGTAATGATTTTCAGAATATTCCTGAAATGTATAATTTGCCATGTCCACTGATGATGTTGCTAAAACTACCGTGATAACTGATTCAAAGCACAGAGTGGAGTTTTACGTGACATGCAGTCAAACATTCAGATACTGTTATCGTGAAATATCAGCTTGACCAATCACATTAGTGGACCGGAACTAACTGTTATATAACTTTCGATAACAGAAGCTCTGACAATAGTGCAGCTGCAAATCGCAGATTTATAATAAATGTGCTTATTCTTGTTAGAGTATTATCATTTCTATAGTTGCAGATCATTCTCAGTATGTTCCAAATCTGGATTCACAAAAACTGTGTAATTATTGATATGAGAAGCTTTCTCTAAGGATAAGTTTACTTAACATTTAACGAAAGAGTCTCCAGTATCGGCGCTTTGCAACAGTCAGAGGTAAAGCTTTAACTTTAATATTTTCGACATGGGAAAGTCTTCACACTTTACACTTTGTGTTTTCTCTCAAGAGAGAAAGAAAAAAAAAACAATTGGTGACAGAACAGCTGTTTATAGTTGATATATAATTGTATGCATAAGCAAACACATATTTTATTGATTTGTGAAATGAAAAAGACATAAACAACCCCTCTAGCAAACTATATAATCACGATAAACATTTTCTGCAAACTTTAATAGATTGTTACTTTATATCTGATTACCTTAAAAAATAGAACAAAACTTTACTTGTTTTAAATCATTTCTCAGGTCAATTACTGTAGGACTTGTCAGCTGAGGAAAAGTCCAAAGCGTAATAAATTCTCTGACTCTTCAAACCTGATGCAAACACTAATCAACCACTGGTTTGTCTAAGCAGTTGACTGAGGCTCTGAAAAGGAAGTTACAAAGCAGAGGAAGGCTAGAAAAAGATACTGAAGTACTTCAAGCTCATGGTTTCCACTGTTCAAAATGTCATGAAGAACTGGCAGTTAAGCGGAGATATAGAAGTCAAGATAAGATCTAGAAGACCAAGAAGACTCTCAGAAAGAGTTGCCTATATGCTGGACAAAAAGGCAAAGCAAAATAGACAAATGACACGAAGGACTTAAGGACTTACATGAAGGTTTTGCTGACACGTGAGTGGTGGTGCAATGTTCTACGCTGCAGCACTGATTTCATAAACATGATCTGCATGGAAGAGTCATCAGAAGAAAACCTTACCTATGACCTAAATCACAAATGTCAACATCTTATGTATACAAAACAACATGTAGATGATTTTTGTTTCGATGTCAACATGCTGCACATGCAAGGTGGCCCAAAAATATATCTCAGAACCATAAATGTTCAAGGATTAGGAAGAAAAAAAATCATTTGCAAACTGTGATATCTGCCAAATGCACACCCTTTTATACCCACATCTAAAAAACCATATCACATCTCATTTCTGTGTATCCATTTTTACACCTCACACAGGATGAACACTCGCTCATTAGATGTTGTTCTAATATCTTGATTCAGTTTTTGTGTCTTATACTCAAATTCCACATTTACATAAACACAAGTGAGGGACATGAAGACTCTGCAGGAGAACATGTTCAAACTGGACTGGCAGGTTGGCAGAATGAAGTTATGCTGACAAGACACAAACACACACCATACAGAAGCGCATTGTGTGTATGCTGACAAGTTCAATTTAGATGGACAACACTACAACATTTTTAAGTGTAAACACGTATCAAGCCTGGATCA
The DNA here is from genome assembly GCA_026122135.1 of Cathorops aguadulce. Classification (NCBI taxonomy): domain Eukaryota; kingdom Metazoa; phylum Chordata; class Actinopteri; order Siluriformes; family Ariidae; genus Cathorops; species Cathorops aguadulce. The sequence goes on along the minus strand of JAPEIY010000004.1, from coordinate 34,728,965 downwards.
GACACTGGGTTTCCACTTAGCTGTGCTGCAAAGTAACAGCACAGAGATCTAAACCCGAAATCCGACATTACAGAACACCTCGAAACTCCTTGATCTCAATTCCATGTTCATCAGACTTACCAAGTTGAGCACATGCATCAAGTTTCATGTGTAAAAGTCAGTTTTAGCTTTCGCACACACACACACACACACACACACACACACACACACCCTCCATTTTGAATTTTAAAAGCTCGTCCTCCTCAGTTGTCGCAGTGATCTCAGTGTCAGCAGGTTTCTACACTGGCTGGAGTTATTGCAGAAACAAGCGTGCACACACACACACACACACACACACACACACACACACACCTTCAGTCATTCACATTATCTGGCAAAGACAGGGGAATGAAGAGATAAAAGAAAAGATAAAAATAAAGAATCTGTGAAGCTGTAAAACCACACTGTTAAATTATTACATTGTATTTTTGTCTATAATTTCATTCACAATAAATATTTGAAACATGAACTTGTTATTTCCTGTTAAATACAGAGTGATAAATGTGTAATAAATAAATGCAATCCATGTTCACACTACATCAACCACAGAATATAATGAGAACAATGTCTTTCTAATCCTAGAAACCAAACAAGAAACATAGTTTGTTATTTAAAATCTTCATGAAATATTAAACATGTGCAGAACTCAAGCAGGAACTTCACAACAGCTTTCTAGATTTGGAAAGGACAATAAAAGCCATGCTAATATTTTTAAATTAGCCTGAGAACATAAGGAGAACCTGAGGTGGAAGCATATCAACAAACACTCCATTAAAGTGTTTCAATCTTTAAAAAAAAAATCCCTAAATTACCATTTCGAGACTGAAATATGTTTCAAAACACAAGCAGAAATTTTCAAAAGTTTTCATTAGACTAAAGAATAACTAAAATGTATGATAACTTTCATGCTAATGTCAAAATTAGCATGTGGGTCTACAAAAACCCTATAAAGTGCTTAACCATTAAGAAAAACTAGAACATATACAACATTTTAAGATTTAGATAACAATTTTAATATCTTAATACATGCTAAAACCATCTTAAAACTTCAAAACATCCAACAAGAAATGAAAAGGTCACTGAAATTCATTCTAATGGCCATGCCAATAAGTTACAATGATGTAAAGAACATAACAGGAACCTGTGGTAGAACTTTAAGATCCACAAACATTTGAAAAAAGTGTTTTTAAAATCAAGAAGAAACCTCAAAATAACCAAACTGAGGTTCAAAATCTCCAAAAGTACAACCAGGAACTTTGAAAACTTCTCACTAAACGTCTGAAGGCCACTACTGGTAGAACATTAGCATGAATGTGGCGGCATTAACATTCTCTTCTCATCCACGGCTGAATGTGACAACCACCACCGCAGCTTCTATTCACCAAAAAAAATCTCCCCCAAAAAAGGAACTACTACTCCAGCACACACAGACAAGAACAAAACCATCGAGAACAACAACCTGAGTTCATCCTAAACCTCAAACGAACCTTAAACCCCTGAGAAAAACAAAAGAAGAAAATATTTACTTTAACAGCTCACTATGTGAGGTTCCTCGTCCAAGCGAGAGTAGAAGCCAGAGAAGAGAAGTCAACCTTTGTTCTCCTGTCTCACTCCTCCTCCTTCCTTTCTTTCTTTCTCTCCTCGGAGACTCATCCACCTCCCTCCATTTTACGGAGAATAATGCCGTACCTGACAGCACGTCCAAAAAGACGCCAGAGACGAAGAAGGAGGAGAAGGAAAAGGAAGAGAAGGAAGTCCAAACACTTCACTTTTCACCTCCACTTCCATCCATCCACATGAGCGAGTGCATGAAAAACATCCAGATCGTGTTCAAGCTGAACGTCAGGGAGCAGGAACATTGGCTTTTTTGTACTCTGTATGTGTGTGTGTGTGTGGTGTGTGTGTGTGGACGTGGAGAGGAGCTGCAGCAATGCCAGCCACACTCACTGTCGCTTAATGGACGATCCCACAGGAGAGAAAGAGCAGAAAAGAAGCGCAATGGCTTCTCCTTCTTCTCTTCCTCACTCTCACACACACACACACACATGAGTGAAATAAAGCTATAAAGCTCTTTTGGACCAATTCTGTCTCCAAAGACCTCAAGCAAAGGTCCATTAGATGATCTAAACAAAACACACACATTAGTGAGGTTTATAAATAGAGGGTTGGAAGAAGAACTGAACAGGAAGCTCTTCGTCGGCTTCACTTTAATAATACTCTGGATCATCTCAACCTTCTCTAGATCTTCACCCAACACCAGCACGCAGCAAATCTCCACCATCTGATCAAAACCAAGCCATAAAGAAGGAGACAGACAGACAGCAGACAGACAGAAGCTGCTTCGCAGGTCTTTCACGTCGAGCTTCAATTTCCAAATAAAGCACACAAACACAAACACACAAGCACACTGTCAGCGCGTCACAGACCACCAAACACACCGGGGCTGGCTCCACATTGTTGCGTTTTAGACCCGCTTATCCCGCTTTACTCACTATTTCGGATCTTCTTCCTCGACTTGTCCCCGTGTGTCCTGCTCTAGTTGATGGCCGCCATTTTTTTCCCTCCGCCTCCTCGTGCGCCCTCGCGTGCGCGCGCCGCAGCTGCAGATGACCCGAGATCCGTCCGTCCGGTTCCCAGTACACACACACACACGCATACACACACACACTGAAGAAGCAGGAGGAGAAGAAGCAGGAAGAGCAGACATGAAGTTTTTGGACAGCAGAAGGCAGTAGAGGGAGCGCGCGAGGTTCAGAAGGCAATCAGCACGAGGAGTTATGAATGTAAATAAGATTAATTGGCGAATACATTAGCAAAACTGAAAATGGAGATATATTATATTATATTATATCTACTAAACACATCATTTTATGGAAGAAGCATCAGCTGAACTCTTGAATCTTTCCTTCTTCCAAGTGAATACACAAGCAGGTTTGTTTATTTATTCAGTGACATTTGTGAAAGGCCCAAAGCTTATGAATGGCAGATCATTTTATACATATTCTATATTTTGTATCCAGTGGATATAAAAAGTGCACACCAACTGCAAGAAAAATCAAGTCTGAGGGGCAGCTTACAACAACCTGGTTGTGTAAATGTCAATTACGTCACTTATGTCAACAATTTCATGAATGCATCAACGAAGGGATTCTGATTAACCTTAAGTAAAGATCAGCTGTTTCTTCTTGGTGGTGTAGTGCCTCACAGCTAGAAGGTCCTGGGTTCGAGCCCAGCGGCCGGTCAGGGCCTTTCTGTGTGGAGTTTGCATGTTCTCCCCGTGTCTGCGTGAGTTTCCTCTGGGTGCTCCGGTTTCCTCCAC
>JAPEIY010000004.1:33067100-33078352 GCA_026122135.1 Cathorops aguadulce | reverse complement strand
GAGTAGAACTGCTGCTCCTCCACATTGAAAGGAGTCAGTTGAGGTGGTTCGGGCACTTTGTTAGGATGCCCCCTGGATGCCTCCCAAGGGAGATTTTCTGCGCATATCCCACTGGGAGGAGACCCCAGGGCAGACCCAGGACACACTGGAGAGATTACTTCTCTCGGCTGGCCTGGGAATGCCTTGGTATTCCCCTGGAAGAGCTGGTGGGGGTGACCAGGAAGAGGGAAATCTGGGCTGCTCTGCTCAGGCTGCTACCCCTGTGACCTGGATCCGGATAAGCAGCAGAAGATGGATAGTTAGAAGGATGGATGGCACTCCCGGGACACACTCACAGACCCTTGTCATCAGGTAGTCAATGACACAATTGAAGAGATTTGGAGCAACAACACACCTTTGCTGTACTCCACTGTTGATGGCAAACCACTCAGATGCAGCTTTTGGCACTGTTGTACATTTGTTTGAAGAGGGTGATAATTTTGGTTGGATGTGCCTCAGCCACTTCATAAAATTCATATTTGAAGTGTTGCCAGTGTGAGGATTCATCATTTGCTTGAGCACTGAATTGGTTGGAGATGGCACACTTGAATGATTCTTTAATCATTGGGTCCAGGAGCCATTAAGAGTCAAAATGGGATTGCTTTTTGACAGATGGTTCAACCTTCAGTTTTAGCCTCATGTTAGCTGCCAACAGCCAATGATCTGTGTTACTGAGTTGGGCACTTCTGTAGACATGGCAGTTTGTGATACATGATTTCCAGCAACTGGAAATGTGTATGTAGTCATTGGTTTTCTTGGTACTTCTATCAGGGCTGTACCAGGACCAGTGGTGGATCCACTTACAAGGGAACCAGGTGTCAACAGCACAGATTGGTGGCACTGCAGAAGTCGAGGAGGCATCTGCCATTATTGTTGGTTGACAAATCAACTGTTATGGGACTCACTATGGGTAGAAGAGAGTCATTTTGGGAGTCAGCAGATATGGTGCCATTGACATCGGTGAGAATGATGATGTGTTGTGGAACATCTTGGATGAGTTCTTGTAACTAGTCAAACAGTGAGTCCTTGGCTTTATCTGGGGCAATGTCTATTGGCCCATAGGCCACTATGACCATCACTTTTCCATGTTGGTGTAGGAAGCAGGCAGTGAGCAGTCTGTCTGCTACTGGTTTCCAACTAATGTGTGAACTTCTTAGCCACATGGGAATGGCAAGTGCCATTCCTTAGTGTCTTCATCCAGCCTTTGGGCCACTTCAGATATAGCAGTGGTCTCCAGTGGTGGTTTATCCTGTTCTAGGTCAGCAGGCTTTGCAGATGTCTGCTAAGGAGATGTTATATCTGGTTAATTCATAAGACAGTAAAGTTGCATATCCTGGGTGGAGAAGAGTTTTCACATTCCAGGAAGTTATTTGAAATTTGTTGTGGAGATTCAGTATTTGTTGGTCAGGGACAAGCAAGGGTAATTTTTGAGAGAGGTCAGTCCGATTTCTTCTGGATGGTTTTGTAACTGGAAAATTTCACCATGCTGGGTAGTCAACCCTGTAATGGCTAGTCAGCTGCTGGGACTGCCACCTCACAACATGCTGACATGTTGGGCAGAACTGCTAATTAGAACTGCCATGGTGTTGTAAGCCCTCCGTAGGTTACAGGTCTCCCATGGACCAGACCTGGGCAGGCACCAGGTGGGAACGATCCACCACACCTCGACAATGTTACACAGTTCCTTGTCCTCATGGGGTGAGACCCCCAGGACCATGACAGGGAGGTAAGAATGCAGATTTGCAACCAACTGAATGCCCCTCTCTCACCCCTCCCTTTCCAAGCATGTGTTAAAACATTCAGTAGCCATCAGGTGCCTGTACTTCCAAATACGTCCAAAGTGATGGTATAATCTATGACCGCATTGAGTAGTCTGTCAACTGATGAGGTTACTTTAAAGATGCTGAATGCAAAGATGAATTCTGGACAAAATTTTCCATTTCTATTGCTGTTGGAGTTTCGAGATGTTTTGCTGCTGCACACATTGTGTATTCTATGTGTAAATGTTTTGCCAAGATAAACTGTGTCCCACATTTTACAGTTCCGGAGATTGCAGAAGCAAGTGAGTAGCAATATCATGTGACCACCATGGGGCATGTTTGACCTACTTTTAACCAAAACAAGTCAGCATGGGCAAACATGGTGAACTCCGCCTTCCTACTGGCTAAAAGCCAGCAGAAGAGAAAAGGAAAGCATGCCTAGTGCATGCAGCTGCAAGATAGAGCAAGGTTAGATGACACGTCATGTTTCTGGACAGATGATGAAATCATTCTAGTGCTTAGTTATCTTTGGGAATACATGGGCTTGACTCCACAGTAGGAGGGAAGGCCTTTCACATGACGTTATTGTAACTGCAGATTTGTTTATGTGGCCATGTTGCTGGGTGAACTTTGTGTTGGACAATGACTGGCACAAGTATATGCAAGTGATTGTAAGCCCAATTCAGTAAACATCTACAGATAAACTTGAAGTTACATCTAAAAGAGCAATGTCAGAGACCTGTAGTGCTTTTGGATGTAATAACAGACATGGTGATAAGCCTGGTTTAACTTTTCACCGCTTCCTGGTAAACCCAGAAAGGTAAGAAAAACAGCAAGCTGCAGTTAAATGGGAAGATTGGATAACAACAAAACATTCCAGTGTGGGTGGAGAACATTTTATCTCAGGTTAGTGTGAAAGCTCTGTGCAATATTAAAATGTAGATTTGGATGTGGGCTTTGGACGTGATATATTTTATTAGACTTAATGCTTAGCTAGAGGAGCATCATGTGTGTTATGTACTGATAATGTAGACATGGCTAAACACCATAGAATATGCTAGATCTACAGTAATCCATAGCTCATTTATTACTATTCGAAGTCCACATTTGAGCTTGCCTTTGTCATAATAAGGTATTTTTCTTTATCAGGAATTTCCCATTACATTCCAGCATGCACGAAACCTGCCTCAAAATATTGGTAGACATCTGTACTTTTGTATGCCTTTAGCATCTCTCCAGTGTATTTAGAACTCCCAAATACTAAATCGTTTAGGATGTTGTAGTATCCCAAATCCAGTGGCTGGTTTGCCATATGCTTTTTAAGGGGAATAAATACATTTGTGGGTAAATTAAGAAGAAGCCCTTATTTTTGTCATGTGTACACTCAATCACAGTGAAATTCCTCCCCTGCATTTAACCCATCTGAAACATTAGATGTATGCGCACACACACACACACACACACACACACACACACACACACAAAGAGGGGGAGCAGTGTGCAGAATAAATAATAAGTAAATACATTTGTGGGTAAATTATATGGATCTGTGATGCCTGCATGTTTCAGCTTTTGGATGTAATGTGATCTGCTGGTATAAAATACATTTTTAATAATTTCAGAGAGATTGTACTGACTACATTCATATCGATTTTCATTATTAACTGTAGTGGCTCTGTTTCTTCATTTGCCTGGAAATATAGCAGATGCTATATGATAAACAAAAATCTATGATGTTGGTGAAAGGCCCCATACACCTAATGCTTTGATCTTACAGAAAAATAAATGATAACATAAAAGCAGTCACAGAGAAAAGATATATTTGTCTTTTGTTTCACGGATCTATTCGCGAATGTCAACCACAAATTACATACCTGCAACTCAAAACTCTTCAAGGTCGATGCAGAGTCACAATGTTTTCTGCATGTTGCCATCTTGGTGTGATGCAGTTCCATAGTTATGTAATTAGTTAAAGCTCTTTATGTTCGGCTATTTCCATTGGGCCATACTATTTCCCTCAAGAGGTAGGAAAATGGTCCCAACACAGAGAAGAATGACCCTCAGCACATCAAAATGATCACCCGCATGATATTGTTCTTGCAAGGCAGGAAAATGCTATGCACAATAAAAAATTTGAAAGTTTCAGATGACTTTGCAGTCAGCACCTTGAAATACACATTTAGAAATTGTATTTAGTTATAACTGTAGTTCAGAACTTCCATACAAGATAGCATAGTGTGTTCCACATTGTGGTAGCATTTTATTTCTAGTGTATATTATTGTTATGTGTTCAGCATTGTGCTAGAATTTAACTGCTTATGAATATTGGTGGATATGTGGTGGCACAGTGATGCAGTGGTTAGCACTGTCTAGAACATTCTGGTTTGAACCTTGTGGCTGACTGGGGCCTTTCTGTGTGGCATTTCCATGTTCTTCTTGTGCCTGTGTGTGTTTCCTCCCACAGTCCAGAGATATGCAGATCAGGTCAACTGGCTACTCTACATTTCCCATGGGTGTGAATGGTTGTTTGTCTCTGTTGTAGCTCTGCAATTGATTGGAACCCTGCCTCTGACCAGAAGTAATCTGGGTTTGCTTCCAGATTTCTCAATGACCCTGACAGATAACTGGTATAGATAATGGACGAATGGATGGATTAGTGAATTATGCTAATTTACATATAAATCATGTATCACACACCTTGGATTATAAATCCTTTGGGTACACAGATTTTCTTGCCTGACCTACTGACAATGAATACACTGCAACCCTGCTATAACAAACTCTTTTACTACAAACTGTTGAATATAATGAACTAAGTTCATGTCCCCTGCCTATAGTGACAATGAGTCGGAGTCTTCAAAAACATGTCACGTCCACACGCGTTAGTACTCTGAATGCGTGCCAACACACATGCAGCACCATTAGGACTAATTATCATGCATCTGTTCCACCTTAGAGTGCAATCACAGCATGCTTACAAGGACTCCTTAAACACACAGAATTGAAGTATATGCACTGTACCTATTCTCACTTTACCCAGCCTTTGTTCTGTATCTTGCTTTACTGATTTTGACTCACTTTTGTATTTTGGACTTTGCCTTTTTTGATTACCTCTGATATTTTTTGTGCCTTGCTCATCCACTGCCCATTCCATGACCCTACATTTGTCTTACATTTTTAAACTGCTTGCCTGCCCATTTTAAAATAAACACTCTTCCTGCAATTACATCCATCACCCACCTTCATGGCATGACACTTGGGGTTTACAGTGTACTTCTGGTTCACCTTTTGATAACAAAGATATTTGAAAACCACCCCGTTTTCCATTTTGTAGTCATTAAATGGAAAACAGCTCTATTTCTGTTCTTAGAATGTTGTTACAAACATTGTTAAAAAAGCTCTGTTTTTCATTTTCCAATTTTTGTTTCAGAATATGAATTAGATTCAGATGAAGGTACACAGATTCAATGACCATGTTCTTGCAAAAAGTACCAAACAATATATTTGTAATTCACTTCACCTTGAAAACATTTCACTCATCAGTGATTTCCATTTGGGAAAGACCAGACCAATATTTATCTTTATTTTCTGCGATTGCTTGTTCCAATCTCACCGATCTTTTTTCTTCATGCTTCAGCTTCTTTGATGAGGATTCATGCTCCCTTACTTTTTCTTGTGATCAATAATAAAGCCCTTTATATACAAAATCTGTTAATGTATGAGATAAAAACAACACTGAATAGATAACAAATTTTCCTTCCCACTCAGTCTACCATAATGGAAACATAATGGATATCATGCATTCCCACTTGACTGTATTTAACAGAATGCAGTATGCAGTATTTTGTCCAAACCATGTGAAACCGAATATGACATATAACTCACAAGGTGGCAAGTCTATTGTTGTGAAAAGCCCAAGCTGAGACGTTAGCAAGTTAGTCTGTGAAGGTTCTTAGTCATCCATGTCATAATAAACCTTGGTTGCTAAAGAAGGCGACTGGACTTGCTTGAAATTCTTGAAGACATTTCGACTCTCATCCAAAAGGCTTCTTCAGATCTGTCTGACTGGTGGGGAGTTCCAGGTATTTATCCTCTAGTGGGTCAAAAACAACCCTAAGGAGAATTGTTGAGGTCACCTAGATCATTGAGTCATCCTGTAGGTGTAGGTCCTTGGGGGCCAGGTGTAAATGGTAGCCTAGAGAGTTGTTAGAGTGATCTGTGGGTCACTGGCTTTCTCTGCCATCATGTGAGTCATTGAATTCAGCTGAGTTTGGGTGTGGATGTGTTAAGTTTTCTGGAAAGTGTGCTAAGGACTGCACTGTAGGTGGCTGATAAGTGTTGACTCAGATCACCTGTTCTGTTCATTCATAGTTGTTCCAGATTGACGAAGATGGCTTCTTTTACTTCTCTTTCAAACCACCGGTCTTCTCTGGCTAAAATGCATACATTGCAGTCCTGAAACAAGTGTCCTTTGTTATTAAGATGAAGATAGACTGCAAAGTCCTTGCCTGAGGAACTGGCTCTCCTGTGTTGAGCCATGCATCTGTGAAGTGGTTATTTCGTTTCCCCAATGTACAGGTCCATGCATTCCTCACGGCACTGAATTGGGTACACTATGTTGTTCTGTTTGTGTCTGGACCAATTTCTGCCTCAGCCTTAGCATTGAGGTCTACCAGAAACCCCCACACACAGACCAGTACCTACTGTTTGACTCTCACCAGCCCTTGGGGATCATTAGGACCTTACATCACAGGGCTCAGAACATTCCTGCAGCGGTTGAGAGAAAAGAGAAAGAGCAAAAACAGATCAAGGAAGCAGTTCAGAAGTGTGGGTATCCCAACTGGGCTTTCATCAAGACCAGAAAAAGAAACATAATGGACAGGGAAGAAAACAGCAACAAATGCAAGAACATTGTCATTCCCTACATTTCTAGACTATCTGAGAAACTCAGGAGGATCTTCTACAAACACAACATTCCGGTAAATTTCAAACCCAGTAACACTCTGAGGCAGAAATTGGTCCACCCCAAGCATAGAATACCCAGACACAAGCAGGACAACATAGTGTACGCAATTCAATGTAGTGAGGAATGCATGGACCTGTACTGTATATTGGGGAAATGCTTCACAGGCCCATGGCTCAACAGAGGAGAGCCAGTTCCTCAGGCCAGAACTCTGCAGTCTATCTTCATCTCAATAACAAAGGACACTCATTTCAGGACTGTGATGTACACATTTTAGCCAGAGAAGACCTGTGGTTTGAAAGAGAAGTAAAAGAAGCCATCTTCATCAACCTGAAACGACCATCACTAAACAGAGGAGGTGGTCTGACACACCACTTATCAGCCATCTACAATGCAGTCCTTGGCACACTTCCCAGACAACTGAATACACACCCTCACCAAGACTCAGAGGACTTCAATGACTCACAGGATGACAAAGAGAACCAACGACCCACAGATCACCCTAATGACTCTCTAGGCTGCTAACACTGTTCACAACCAGCCTCCAGGGACCTGCACCTACAGGATGACTCAGCGACCCATGTGACCTCAACAACTCTCCTGAGGGTTGCTTTTGATCCACTAGAGGATAAATACCTGGAACTCCCCACTAGTCAGACAGAACTGAAGAAGCCTTTCGGATGAGAGATGAAACGTCTTCAAGAATTTCAAGCAAGTCCAGTTGCTTTCTTTAGCACCAATGGTTTACTATGACTTGGATGACTTAGAACCTTCACAGACAACTTCATCAAACACTGTTCAAGGAAAAGGCTTAGTGAAGAGTTTGAGTTTGGGAAATCTGACTCTGGCTTTAACGCACAGCTGGTTTATATGTTTCCAGTGTGACTCAATGCAAGTCCAGGATGTGGGTCTTTCCGTCCACTGCCTATGGCCTGGTTGTGTCTAAGTCTCCTGCCTAAGTCCTGTACAATCAGAACAGTCTACATCAGGAGAGATCTGGAAAAAAATTACCAGTAACTCATGTTATCTCAAGACAAAGACAGATGTTTGTCTTCATTTCTTTATCACAGTGCTGTATTGTAGGCAGGAAGACGTTGCAGGGAGCATGTACTGCAGTCATGGAGAGGAGCAGGAGATCAGACCTTCTCTCCATCTCGCTTTGCTTGCAAATACAAACAGATTGCTATCAGTGGAACGCAAGTAGAAGCCTGTCTGGTGTGCGTCAGACCCAAAACACTCCTCCATCCAAATAAGCTGGGGATGATTTTTATCACTTCTGGGCTTTTTCCTTATATTTTCAACAGCAAACCAGTTCTCCATTCCAAAAGATTATGGAAAGATCATAAAAATGATTGCTTTCAGCGAGATGCCCAAAGCAAAACTTTATACCGTAGAGAAGACATGAGTGGAGAACAGCTGGAATATGCTGAAGAGGGAACAGCTGGAATATGCTGAAGAGGGTCGAGAAAGCTTTAGTGCATCAGTATGTCTACTGATCCACTGATATCCTGCTCAGTGGTTTTCATTTGAAACAGCCTTAAGGAAGAGGACAGATACACACACACACACACACAGTAGCACTGGAGACTTCATAAAGGGCACTGATTGCCCCCGGGTAGTTCAGTGAATGATTCTGCAAAATCAATTTCAATGTGAAAGTAACTCATGACCTTTAAAAGAACATAATGTGATTACCTGATCCTTCTACCCAATATTATACATTCATACCTACTTCTTGTTTCATCATGTATAGGTGAAGCAACTTCCTGCAGCTTTGTATCCAAAAAAAATCTGCAACTAGCCCTGGATTGGAGAATCTAAGGCCCCGTCCACACAAGTACGCGGCCTCACCCAATACGCTGTCGTTTTAAAAAAAAATTCTCCGTAAACATGGCACCATTTCGATTCACTGGAAACGACCCAAAACGCTGTAGTACATATGCCAGGCCTGTAGGTGGTGACGTGACGCTGCGGGACCAATACACTAAACCCGGAAGAAACGCCACGGAGCATGCGCATACCGATCGCGCGCTGTTTTCAAAACAAGCTCATAACACGAGAAGTTTTGTCGCTCCTTGCAGTAACCGTTGTTATTGTTATGACTCATCTAGCGGCAGCACCTGAGGTTAAAGGTTAGAGAGGCGGGGCTTATGAGTCATCGTTTCTGAAAATATCTGCTTCTCCGTCCACACAATGTTGGGCTATCCGGCGTTTTCAGATTTATCCACTCTGGGATGCGTTTTCAAAAAACACCGTTTTCACACCTCGAGAAAAACAGACCCGTCTGGACACGAGGCCGAAACGATGAAGTATTTATGCGGAACCATCAAAATCGTACTCGTGTGGACGGGGCCATAGTTCGGCAAAAATGCAAAGCATTGGAATGGATCTTTCCACTTTGGCTTCAGTTCATAAACCAAGCTGCAATTTCAGCTAATGATGACACACCAGTAACATGTCTAAACTTAGATCTGATTTCTTGTGGTTTGAGGAGTAGGACTGTAAATATAATCCGGTCTACCTTGCAATATTTTAATAGCGCTTTATAATCACGAAATGTTTTGGGGCTTTTTTTTTTTTTCCCAAATTCGTGTAATTGGTGGCCCTGTTTTTATGATGAATTCCATTCTTGCTTTTCACAAGATCGCCTTCATTTCCCATAAGACGGGGTGTTGTATTCTTATCATGACTCTCTTAATATTTGGGGCTTTTTGTTTTATTTATTTATCTATCTATCTATCTCTACAGTACTTCGCGTTTCCATTGTGGTATTGTTAACATCTCTGATTAGAGCCATGAAATAAACTGTAGGACCAGCCGTAATACCCTGTAAAAGATCCCGATCTTATTCCTTTGTTGTCGGGTATTGCAGCTTTAAATCCCTTTTGGTTGCTAAGTAGCAAGTGCCCCGGTGGGCTGATTTGGTATTCAGCTCAATGCCGGGTCTTATTTTTGTATGCGAGACAAAGTGTTTTGATGGAGGGTGATTGCAGCAGCGTCTGGAGGCTGTTTGGGAGTTTTATGGTCTGTACAGTACACCGTGTGCCTTCTAAAACAGAACACAGGCAATTGAATTTTGGATTTGCTTCATCATTTTTCTCCTCTGAGCAGCCTCTGTCAAAAAAAAAAAGAAAAAAAAAAAGGAGGGAGCGTTGCTGGAAGGGCACGGATTAATTTGTTCTGCTGGAAAATGAGAGCAAGACAGCAGAACACGCATGCACACGCGCATATACACACACGCTCGCGCGCACTCCACTCGCAGGCTGAGAAATAAAGCAAAAGGCACACAGGCGCGACTCGAAGGAGAAGACATTTGTTCCGTCTGTGCCACTCCTTGCTGAAGGATCGAAACGATGCCCTTGTTCTCAGAATGGTGATTTTATAAGAAAAGGTTCAAATGAATCGGACGTACGAAAGGTGTTCAATCAGGCACCTTTTTGCTTTAAAATAAAGAAGGGTCTTTGACATCGGGGCGCTGGAAGAGGTGCTTAAGCCCATCCTGTGTCTGACCTTTATTGCTTTATGAGGGTGACAAACAGTGAACGCAGCCATGAAAGTGGTTTTAAACCATATCTCGGTTCAGCTTTGATTACGCAGCAACGTGTTTGATGCCTTTGGTTGACCAGATAGGAGCGAAACCAAGATTCTGTAACTGATTGATTCATAAAGGCGGCTGTCGGTTAAACCGAGCGTCCAGAGAGGAATGCTCGGTCTGCCTTTGTTAACCAGTTTTCGGGGTTTTAAGTAACATTAATTAAGGCAGGGTGGTGCAGATTCCTGGTGTTCCTTCTTTTGGCGGGCTCCCTGGAAAAAATGATTTGTTTGTTTATTGGGCTGCCCTTGCGTCCAGAGATCCAGGCTTTGATGGCAGCTGTAAGCCAGTGGTTGAGCTGTAGTCGTGTGGTGTGTTGGTGCAGGCATGAGAGGGGGATTTGGAGAGGATGGGGCGGGTGTGAGGAGAGGCTAAATTTAAATTGTAATTGGCTGACTTCCACAAGCTTGCGGGCATTTTAATGAGTCATAATAACTTCATTTAAAACCAGCTGAGCAGAAAATAGATTGGAGAGGAGCCTGTGGCCAGTATGGATTTTATTTTTTTGGTTTTGTTTTTTTTTTTTTCTTTAAAGGCCGCACTCCTTTCATCAGCAAGGCCAGATCACTCCGGCAGGCGTGAGGAGTCGTCGAGTCGGCCGCCACGCTCTATAGATTATCAGATCACTTCATATCCCAATGCTTATATAGCCATGCACATCAGATGCTTTTTTAAATTTTTTTATTTTTTTCTATTTGAAAGTAGACGATACACCCATATGGAAAAGAAATAGAAGAAACTTATGAAAAATCTATAACTTTGCATCATCTTCAGTTTATGTTTCATGTATTGTGCATCATATGAGGAATATGATTTACTCCGCCACTTTTGCATTACTGTCATATATTGTTCTGATAAATACGCAAATCATACAAGTTTCATTTTGTTCAAATTTACT
>JAPEIY010000004.1:32973595-32983811 GCA_026122135.1 Cathorops aguadulce | reverse complement strand
ATGACCTGGCGACTTGTCCAGGGTGTACCCCGCCTTTCGCCCGTAGTCAGCTGGGATAGGCTCCAGCTTGCCTGCAAACAGGATAAAGCGGCTAGAGATAATGAGAATTTCACAACCCTGGAACAGTTATGGGTTAGGGTTTAAGAACTCTAGAGCAGATAGGGCTTAGGATTTAAAGGGGCTTGCTCACCCTTCCCAGAATCCTCTGTAGCAAGTAGACATTTTTGATGCTTGTGACCTTCAAAAACAATCTGTCATAGATCTGAAATTGTAACCTGAAATTGAAAATATTTTGTCAAAGTATCTACATTTTCCATTTTTTCCATCAATCCATTTTGTTTTCAACCATATCACAAGTGACTGCAAACAAAAGAAAAGATAAGATATATTTTGTTCAAAGCTTCCATGTAGGACACATAGATGAAGGAAAGGTCCAACATGGGTTTTGAAGGGACCACAGTGAACAATGATTTTGCAGAGGTTTTGCTGAGCTAACAGAGAGCTAACAGAGTAGTGATTACATGCTTTCACACAGTGCCCTGTATGAAAACAAAAACAACAAATTGGATTATGTGAAGGGTGAGCCAACTCCTTTAAGGACACTGGAGCACTTCGATATTTTGAAATATTAATATCAGATTCAATACGTTTCTATGCACACTAACATTCCACTATTATTCCTAATATGACAATATTCCGACTTTTATATGGGTTATATAAATTGCTGTGGTAGCAGGGGCATTGTTGCATATCAGTTTTGGGTGGCGAAGAGTCAGGTAGAACCAGCAGGTAACATGTGATGAATTTCATCTTTGATTGCTGTCAATTTACTCTTGTGTGTTTTTCTGTCGTCTTGTAGAGTGAAGCCAGTAAACAGAGAGAGAGAGAGAGAGAGAGAGATGAGCGACTCAGTGCTGTTTGTTGGTTTGTGTATGTATAAAAATAAAGAAATTGAAGTCACTAAAAAGTGAAGTTAGAAAGAAATAAAATTATCCTCGAATTGTCAGACCTGTTTCCCTGTTCCTCATTCTCTGAGCTGTTTGACTGTTACACTGGTGCTGAAACCCAAGAAATGAGGAATAAAATCACTGTCATGGAGTCCACACCAGTTGCTGAGATCCTCCAGACCCTCCTTGGCAACCACCAAGCACAACATCAGGCTCTCATTGCACTATGCGAAGATCAAGAGCAGAGCCTTCCAGGCTGTGCTCTAGGCCCAGGCAGAAGACTGGCAGATGATCCAGAGCCTGGTCCAGCTAGTGGGTACTCCAGCAGCTGCTCCTGTGGGTACTGTGGCCAACCCACCCATACAGCTGCTCAAGATGGGGCTGCAAAACAATCTAGAAGCATTTGTGGAGCTGCTTGAGCATATTGCTGAAGCATACCCTTGGCCAACCTTGCAGTGGGTATTTCACCTGCTGCCACTCCTGCCGGGGGAAGCCCAGCTCACAGTTCAACAGCTCCCAGCCAACAACCTGTTGGAGTATCTGGACTTGAAGCAGACTATTCTGCAGTGGGTTGGCTGCACACCAGAATAACATCACCAGCACTTCTGAGCACTGGCATACAATAAGATTGGCCACCTATTTGCCTTCGCTCAACAGGTCCAAAAAAAAAGCCCTTATTTGTCACAGGTACACTCCAGCACAGCAAATTTCCTCCTCTGCATTTAACTCATCTGAAGCAGTGAACACACACATGAGGAATGAGCGCACACATATCCAGAGCAGTGGGCAGCAATGCTACAGCGCCCAGGGAGCAGTTGGGGGTTAGGTGTCTTGATCAAGGGCACTTCACCCATGATACAGAGGGAGGAGAAACTGCTGTTCATTCTCTCAACTCCCTTACATTGTTCCTGCCAGTCCCAAGAATTGAACTGGTGATGCTTTTTCCCATTTCCATGCAGGAGACTCCCCATGCCTCCACAGGGTTCATGCCCTTCAAACACCTCTTCAGCCAATGGCCCAGGGGCCTACTGGACATGGTCAGGGAAGCCTAAAAGAAGCAGACATCTTCATTGCACTCTTTTGTTGATTACATCCAGGAGATGCAAGGGCAGATTGAGAAAGTGTCCTCCATTGTAGAGGAGCACATGTGGGCAGCCCAGAGGGAACAGCAGAGGGTCTACAACCAGTCAGCACAGCCATGAGAGTTCAGGCCTGACAATCGTGTGCTTCTGTTCCTCCCAAGTGCAGGCTATAAGTTCTTCACTCACTGACAAGGCCCCTACATGGTCCAGGAGTAAGTGGGTCCTGTGAACTACCACCTGCAGCAGCCAGGTAAGAGAAAGCTCAATCAGTTTTATCATATTAACCTGCTGAAATGCTGGATTGAGCCGGTACCTGCACTTTCAGCCTTCTCTGTTTTCTCTGCAGGTCCCACCAGGCCAGAGCAGGTCCACAAAGGCAAAGATCTAACACCTGCACAGCTACAAGAGCTGAGGGAACTGGAGAATCAGTTAAGGGACATGTTCTCTGAGGAGCCTGGGCAGACTCACCTCCTGCAGCATGACATCAAAACCCCTCCAGGAATAGTCATCTGGCAGTGGCCCCACCAAGTCCAGAGGCCAGTCACCAAGTTATAGAGGCAGAAGTAGTCCAGATGCTCCAGGAGGGCATCATCAAGCCCCTGGTCTCACCCCACTGTTATCATCCCCAAGCCCAATGGAAGCCTCTGACTTTATAACAATTTCCAGAGGCTGAATGAGGTGTCAGAGTTCAACAGCTACCCCCTACCATGAATAGATGACCTTGTAGAGTGCTTCAGGAGAGCAGGTTAATCTCTACACTCAACCTAATAAAAGGGTACTGGCAGGTAGCCCTTTTCCGAGAGGCCCAAGATGGCCTTCAGCACCCAGTCTGGATACTGGCAATACTGTGTCCTACCCTTCAGGCTCCATGGGGTGCCAGCAAGATTTCAGGGATTAATGGACATCGTCCTAAAGCCCCACTGCCCCTATGCTGTGGCCTACCTGGATGACATGGTCATCCACTCCACCAGCTGGCATGACCACCTTCACCATCTTAGGGAGGTGCTATGCAGACTCTGTGGCACAAAACTTATGGCAAATCCCAAGAAATGCCACCTAGGGCTGACTGACACACAGTACCTGGGGTACCACATTGGCAGGGGGCTTGTGAAGCCCCATGAACACTGCAAAAAAAAAAAAACTGAAAACTGAATATGAAGAGAAAATTCCTTAATACTAGTAAAATTATCTTGCTGCATGGACAGATCATTTTACTTGATAAGACATCTTGGAATAAGTTGGTTACAACCTAGAACTAGTTTTAATAATCTCAGAGTTGGTGTCTTGTATTCTTCTGCACTGCAAAAATGATATCTTAACAAGTTAGAATATCTTGAATATAGTTGAAACAATCTAGCATTTCCTATTAGAAGAATACAATATCTCTATCCTCTACATCCTCTACATCAGTTGGAAACTGACTCCTACCAAACAAAGGTATGCGGCAGTGGAGCAAGAAGCCCTTGCCATCAAATGGGCCTTTGAGAAGTTCCGTTATTACTTGGCAGGCAGGCACTTCATCCTAGTTACAAACCATGTCCCACTCTAGTGGAAGACAAAATCATAGAACACAAACAGTAAAATAACCTGCTGGTTTCTCTCTCTCCAGGGCTTCTCATTCCAGGTGCAATACTGGGCAGGAACCCAGAACAGCAATACAGATAGCCTCTCCTGATGGCACTTGCTCTGGGCCCAGCCTTCTCTGACAGGCAGCTCAGAGCTGGGGGGCAATGTAAAGACAGCGGGCTGGCAGCCATCTTCTCCCTATTTGCAGGCACTCCTTGCTGGGTAATGGTCATGGTGCTGAAAAGATAGCGCCCCACTCTCCATGCCAAAAAGCAACAGTTTAGCACCACAGTTCAAGCAGCAACAATTCAGCACCACAGAAAGAAGACAGCATCTCCTCACCTCCACCCCACCCCCCACCCCCCACACACAGGGAGGAGCAGCCAAATAAAATGCGGCTGGTGGCTACTAATTACAGCACATGCATTGACCCTCCAGGAGCTTGCAGCAACGTTTAAGGGCTGCATGTGGCACAATGTGTGACTACATCCATCTGAATGTTTATACTGATGCTGTGTATTCTCTCTCACCCACAGATACAAGTTCAGACAATGATCTCACCCTCTGATAGGAAAGAGAAGCTGCCTCCTTGCAGTAGAACAAGCCCATTACACTTCACTTCACTTCCTGGGACTTTCTTCATGCACTTCTCCTCACATGGACCTTCACATACACACCACAGGCTCACTTCACAAAAAAAATACAAATAATAAACCCACCTCTTTTGCATCTCACATCTGCTGTCAGTGTGTCTGTGTTACTCCTCATTGCTAGGGGCACTACAAAGGGTATTAATAAAACCTGATATTTAAGCACCCTATAATCATAGAGCACTGACAATTTTGGAACATGAGAATATAGACTGATGGGAACACAGGCCCTAGGAATATAGGACTCGAGGAATTTTGGACCCTAGTAAAATAGTGTATAGTAAGCCCTGATCCACATCAGTAGAGTACTGAAGTACGGCAGGTGAGAGATGATGTTCACACACTCTTATTTTTACAGCTTTTCAGCTTCATACATTTCAATCTTTATTCACACACACACACACACATATTCTTGTCGGGAGAGCTCCCTTATCTTTGCTCTCTCCCTCCTTTTCTACTCTCTGCCATCACTGTAACAGACACACACATACACAACATTAATTAACAACAGGTGCATTGACTTTGCCACTCACCTTCCCTGGCCCTGCCCTCCATTCACAAACTGACACTTGGCCACACCCCCACTGCCACATACCCCCACCACCTGATTCAGGCTGGGGAGCTGTCTGGCCTGCAGTGGACTCCCACCCCCCTCAATGGGACAGGAAGTCTGCCACCACCATCTGTGCCCCCGGCCTGTGGACCACCTTGAATTTAAATGGCTGGAGGGCGAGATACCAACAGGTCATCCGAGCATTGACATCTTTCATGTGGTGGTGCCACTGGAGGGGCACATGGTCTGAACAGAGGGTGAAAGGGAGCCCCAGCAGGTAGTATTGGAGGGTGAGGGCCACTCACTTGATAGCTAGGTACTCTTTCTTGATGGTGCTGTCCTTACTCTCATGCATCAAGAGCTTGCAGCTGATGTACAGCATGGGATGTTTCTCACCCTCCACCTCCTGGGACAAAATGGCCCCTCTGTCCAATGCATCTGTCTGCAAAATTAAGGGGAGAGAAAAGTCAGGGGAGTGTAAGAGTGCCCCCTCCCACACAGTGCAGCTTTTACCCTGGTGAAAGCCTTTTGGCACTGCTCTGTCCACTGGACCAGATCTTGTGCTCCCTTTTTAGTGAGATCAGTCAGTGGGCTGGTGAGGTCTGAATCATTAGGTATGAACCTACGATAGTAGCCAGCCAGCCCCAGGAACTGTCTCACTCCCTTTTTGGTCTTGGGCCTTGGGCAGGCCGCAATTGCTGCTGTCTTGTCAATTTGGGGATGCACCTGTCCATGACCCAGGTGGAAACCCAGATACTGTACTTCCACCTGCCCAATCACACACTTCTTTGGTTTAGCTGTGAGATCTGCATGCCTCAGTGTCTCTAGGACAGCCCTATGGTGCTCAAGGTGCTGTGGAAAAATCATTGCTATACACAATAATGTCATCAAGGTACACTGCTGCATAGGCGGCATGGGGACAGAAGATCTTATTCATGAGCTGCTGGAATGGACCAGGCACCACAAATAACCCAAAAGGAAGTGTCACAAACTGGTGTAACCCAAACAGTGTAGAAAAGGCCATTTTTCCTTGGGATAGAGGAGTCAAGAAGATCTGCCAATATCCCTTTGTTAAATCCAGTGTCAAGTAAAAGTAAGCAGCAACTAACTGATTGAGCAACTCATCAATGTGAGGCATTGGGTATGCATTAAATGTAGACACCACATTGACTTTTCTGTAGTCTACACAGAACTGGATTGACCCATTGGCCTTGGGGACCAAGAACACAGGGCTGCTCCAGTCACTGTGTGACTCCTTGATTATGCCCATTTTAAGCATGGCCTTGAGTCTGTCCCAAACCACCTTTTTTGTGTGTGTTTGGGCAAGTGGTAAGGGCAACTATGCACCATCGATCCTGGGGGCATTTCAGCGTGGTGTTCTATGAGGTGGGTGCAGCTGGGAAGGGGCGAGAACACATCAGAAAACTCCTCTTGCAACTTGGCAACCCCTGTGAGTTGGGCCAGTGAGAGGTGGTCTCCACAAGGGACCAGAGTGGCTTGAATGGGTGCTTTTGTTGTTTTTACTTCTGGCCCCAGCTCCGACTTCTCTGGAATTACCGATGCCAATGCCACAGGGACCCTCTCGTTCCAACATTTTAACTGGTTGAGGTGGTTTATTTGTAGTACTCTCTGCCCCTATCTGTTCACCTCACCTTGTAGCCGATGTCCCCAATTTGCCATGTGACCTTGAAGGGCCCTTGCCACTTGGCAACTAATTTGGAACTTCATGTGGGCAGTAATATGAGTACTTTGTCTCCCGGCGTGAACTCCTAAGGCATGTGCCCCTGTTATACAACCAGATTTGACGTTCTTGTGCCTGCCATAAATTCTCCTGGGTTAAGTGCATGAGGGTGTGGAGCTTTGCATGCAGGTCCAGAACGTACTGAATTTCATTCTTACTAGGTGAAGGTCCCTCCTCCCAATTTTCCCACAGCACATCTAAAATGTCATGAGGCTTTCGCCCATATAATAACTAAAATAGGGAAAATTTCATGGAGGCTTGCAGGACCTCTTGTACTGCGAATAACAGGGGCTCAAGCCATTTATCTCAATTACAAGCATCTTCACTTACAAATTTCTGAATTAAATGTTTAAGTGTCTGATTAAACTGCTCTACTAAACCATCTGTTGATAAACACTGGTGCAGACAGATTTAATCCCCAGCAACTCATATAACTCTCACAGTGTGTGTAACATAAACACAGTGCCTTGGTCTATCAGGATATATTTCAGAATCCCAACCTGGGAGATAGCACGGAAGAGTGCTTCCACAATACTGCATGTGGAGATATTGGGGAGAGGCACTGCTTATGGATATCACATTTCATAGTCCACCAGAACTAAAATAAATTGATATCCTCATGCTGACCAATCTAATGGCCCAATGAGATCCATGCCAATTCTCTCGAAGGGGGTCTTAATTAGAAGGTGCAGGCACAAAGGCACTTTTGGAGTGGCCACAGGATTTACTAATTGCATTCGTGGCATGCTGCACACCACTGATGAACATCCCTGCGAATCCCTGGCCAGTAGAACTGGGCCATTATTCGGGCCAGTGTCTTATCCTGCCCCAAGTGTCATGGGATTAAAGTGAGCCACATGGAACACAAGTTCTCTATGGGTCTTAGGGATTAACAACTGTGTTAGCTGTTCACCAGTTTGAGTGTCCTGAGTCACTCCATACAACCTATCTTTAATAATAACAAAATATGGGAAGGCAGGCATTGCATTTGGCTGGAGAGTTTGACCATTGATTACTCTCACTTGGTCAACCACATGATGCAGAGTCTCATCTCACGACTGCTCTAATGGGAAATCCTCTAGGGAATCCCCGAGAGGGAGGAGGAGCGAGTTGCTCCTCACTCCTCGTATTGCCCTGATGCAGTGCTGATGTACACAGCTCTGTGACAGCTTCCCCAGTCAATGCCACACCAGGATCTCCCCTGTGACATACTAATGCAGGACCCACCCTTCACTATGCCAATCAGTCCCCAAAATCAGAGAGTGGGTGAGATGAGGATTAACTGCCACCTTTATTCTATCCTTTTCCCCTCAAAATAGAATGTGGATGGACAGTAATAGGTAGTTGTGAACATCCCCATACACACACAAAACGTTCACCACTTGTGCTCTCCCCAATGCCTCACCTTGCACCAGGGTTTGGTGGATTGAGATCTGATTACCGCTGGAACCCACCAATGCAGAATACATATCCCCTTGAAAACTTACCAGTATACAATACACTCCAGCCTGATCGGGGGTGGTCTCTGGCATGTCAGGGATCTGGACCACTGCTCCTACCTCTGTCATGGAGCATTTACTTTGGAGATGTCCCAGCTCCCCACAGTGCCAGCACACTGCCCAGGCTTCCCCTATGCACTGGTGTTATGAGTGTCACTCACCTGAGGGAGAGAGGACACAAACATGGAAGGGGAAGATGGGAGGACATCACAGGTGTGATGGGCCAGCTGGGAGGGGGGGGGGTGCTGACCCATGCCTCCACAGTGGGGAACAGGGTGGGGAAGGGAAAAAAGGGGGAAAGGAAGAAGAAAGGGTAGGGGAAGAGATGACACATCTGCCTGCCGTCAGAACCACTGCCAGATGTTCCTCTGCCAAGTCAATGGCTTATTCCAGTGACACTGGGTGATGACACTGGACCCACATCACCGTTCCTTCCAGAAGTCACATAATGAACTGTTCAAGTGTTACCAGGTCAATGATTCCCTTGGTGTCACGGTCATCCGCCTTCAGTCAACACCGGCAGGCATCCCAGAGCTGTTGGCTGAATGTGAACAGCTGGCCGACCTCCTCCAGTGTCAGCATCCAGAAGCACTGACGATGTTGTTCTGGGGAGTGGCTGAAATGCTGCAAAGTTGATGGAAATGAGCCAGCTGTCAGCAGGGAGCTGTTGCGTGGCGAGCTGCACCTGGCCAGTCAATAGTGGGAGTAGGCACACTGCACATTTCTCAACTGGCCACCCCCACACTTTGGCTGCTTGCTTGAAGAGCACCAGGAAAGCTTCCAGGTTGTCATGCGGACCCATCTTTGTGAGGGTGACATGGGGACGGTCCACTGCAGTGGCGTTCAAGGACTCCACTGATGTGAGCCGGTGCCAGAACACCTGGTGATCTTCCTGCTGAGCCAGCATCAAGGCTTCAAAGCATTGCTCCTGCTCCTTTCGGAGGGTGATCAGCACTTGATGCTGGTTTTGTTGGGCGGTCATGAGGGCATGGATGAAGTCCTTGAATGGGGAGGGCTCCATGGGTGGTTCCCTTCAGTATTTCCCAGATTTTGGCACCACTGTTGTAAGCCTTGATGTGGATGGAGTACTTAAGCATGGCAGGTGAGAGATGATGTTCACACACTCTTATTTTTACAGCTTTTCAGCTTCATGTGTTTCACTCTTTACTCAGACACACACACATAAAACATTAATTAACAACAGGTGCATTGACTTTGCCACTCACCTTCCCTGATCCCGCCCTCCATTCACAAACTGACGCTTGGCCATGCCCCCACTGCCACACAGTGCAATGAGAATATTGCGCCCAGGAAATACAGACCCTTGGGAACAGAGAGCTTTGGGAAATTTGAACCCTGGTTATATAGGGCATTAGGAATATAGTGCCTTGGAAACATAGGGAACATACATGTCCTTGGAACATTAGGGTACTTGGGGATATACAGTAAAGGCCCTGGAAACACAGAGTGCTGGGGACAGAGGACATACTGTATAATGCCTTGTTGAAATAGGGTTCTGGGAGTGTGTGGACTTTAGGGTCTTATGGGATAGGACTTGGAGCCATTTGAGCTGATTTGTTCACTGGTGTCACTGCTGAACTGTAATAACAGTAATTTCATTCCTCATATTGTAGCACAAACCTAAATACTTTTTATAAATGTGGTACCTCAGTTGTCACTATTTTAAATGAGCTGTTAGGGTATTTTTATTATGATGTCTGAAATAGTTGTTTGTAAGATAAGTGTTTAACCTTTCTGAGGAAGTTAAAGGTCTTCAGGGTGAGTCAGCATATCGTCAAAAAAAAATCTGAGTTTTCACAATGCAGGGCATATGATTGTCTTCATATGGTGTGTTAAAGAGAAAAGAGAAACAACCTGAGGGATTGAATGTACAGTACACCCATATCCTTATGCACTTCAATGGTAAACCTTATTTTAAAGGTGTACTGAAGTGCCCTTTTGGGAACATGCTGAAAAATAAATACTGTACACCCTGTTTTTAGGCTATATTCAGAGTTGGTATGTTAAGTTCAAAAGTTATGTAAAGTTGAACAAGCAGAAAGTTGACCTCAGTCTGAAAGTCACAATATCAAACAGTGACAATCTCATTATCTCTAGCCGCTTTATCCTGTTCTACAGGGTCGCAGGCAAGCTGGAGCCTATCCCAGCTGACTACGG
>JAPEIY010000004.1:31679922-31692046 GCA_026122135.1 Cathorops aguadulce | reverse complement strand
AAACTTCCACATCATTGCATTCCGTTTTTATTTACAATTTGTACTTTGTCCCAACTTTTTTGGAATCGGGGTTGTACTATAGTCTTGTATAGCATGCACTTGTACACCTCCACTGTGCTCGCGGAAAATCACATCACACATGATGGAGTCATGGCAGCCTCCGTGACAAAAAATAGTCCTGTCTATTTTCATCACTTTAGTAATTATATCGTTGAGAACAAATTCAACATGCGTTTTTTTTTTTTAAATAAATGACAGACATAAAGACCAACTTTGCGCTCACTTTGTTTATTTGTGAGATATTTCCTTTAAGGGAGAAATTTAATCTCTCTTAATGGGCCAAGAACGTGAAAAACCAACAGCCAAAATGACTCAAGAAGGCCGTGTATGGCTTCGTCAATCTCCTGACTTGAATCCTATTGAACGTTTACTGTAAATAAACAAAACGATGATTAATATTCACAGCATTCATAAAGTAATTACCTGCCAACTCGGCTGCCAGGAAGACAGTTTCCAATTAGAAGGTCAATTTTTTTAATACAGTGTAGATTCAGGAAAGGATATAATGGGATAGAAGAGACAAAAATGGCAGCAGAAAAGAGATGATTAAAGAAAGAAAATAGGAATAAATGTGAGTATGAAGTGTAGTTAGAGAGTAAATAAGAGAAAAAAGAAATGGAAATGGAAAGAGGGAGTTGAATAGATGAAAAATATAAAGTCAAGTTTATTTGTATCGCGCTTTTAACAATCGACATTGTCACAAAGCACCTTTACAGAATTTTAATGACTTTAAACGTGAGCTAATTTTATCCCTAATCTATCTCCAATGAGCACGCCTGTGGCGATGGTGGCAAGGAAAAACTCCCTTCGACGTCATGAGGAAGAAACCTCGAGAGGAACCAGACTCAAAAGGGAACCCATCCTCATTTGGGCAACAACAAACAGCATGACTATAATATTAACAGTTTTAACATGAAGGCAGCTCTGTTGAGGTTATAAACCCTTCATTGATGGAAACTTGAGTGCAAAACTGTTCGTGACAACTGCAGTCCTAAAGATAGCAAGTCAGCTGTAGTCCTCAGCCATAAAAGCATTACTGTAAGAGTCCAGAGTGTCCTCCAGGTGTGCCTTTCAACTGTCCTCATGGGGCCATCCTCCACATGATCTACACTTTCTGTAGATCATGTAAAAAAATATTTTTGCAGTGCAAGAGCTCATGTCTGATCCAGTTTCTGGCGGTGACCCTCTGCTACAGCTGAACAAGCACACTTTGCATTTTCTCTGTGGAAATGCATTCTTTTTAGCATCATTGTGGCATTTATATGCTACACAAAGAGGCCTACTTATTTAAAAACTGAAAAATTCAGTAAAATGCTTGTAAAACGAGCAAAACTACAATGTAAAACACAGAATATAAACATCCAAGTTGCTCGAAGTGACCACTACATGAGGTCATCACATAAGTCACCACCACAGGAAGCTTATCTGGTATTTGAAAGAAAATTCATTTTTCTTGAACATTATTTGGTCTTCGAAAGTGAAAGTCTGATTTTTGAAACCTGTGACTAAGTTTATTTAAAATAAGTTTGAGAATAAATCTGCTACAGCAGCGTTTCTCAACCTTTTTCCAGTCACGGCACCCTTCAGAAGTATGCAAATTCTCAAGGCACCCACATATAAAATATACGCAGTCACGCTGACCATACACTGACCCCGGCAGTGATGTTGTGACATGGGAAAGAGGGCCGTGAGACAAATTTTGATGCATGAGGCGGCGATGATCTGCATTAGTGTAACTATCGTTTTTTTTTTTTAATTCATTTTCAGTGTTAGAATATATAATTTTTGACGGTACCCCTAATGAAGTCAGACGGCACCCCAGGGTGCCACAGCACCCCAGTTGAGAAAGGCTGCACTAGAGGATCCTTTTAATTTGTAAAGTTCATACAAAGCCCGTGAGATGTGCTCAGCTTTACCTCTAGTATTTTGACGAGCACTTTAATATAGAGATTAGTGAAGCCCAGCGAGACCCCAAACATGGCAGGGAACATAATGAGCCCCATCACTACAAACAACCACACATGGAGGATCCCAAACATCACATCCCAGTATGTAGTCTCCATCTTACTCCAGGCTCCAGCCAGTGGTGGAGCATTCTAGGATCAGTTGACCTGCACAGAGAGAGAATAAACTTATCACTTAATTTCTCTACAGTCTTTCAATGTCTAGCTAACAAAAAAAAAAGTCATAGAAGTAATGGTTCTGTACTGGTGTGTAGTACAGTATAATACAGTATTAGCTTAGCATCATATGGGTTAATTATCACATGGTGAAGGGCTCTGGACATGTTTGTTGGTTTGAAAATTGGACATGCATGTCCTGTAAATGTCTGCTCATTTCTGATGGTGAAGTTGAGGCAATAAGCTGGAATGTAACAATAATTGTGGATCTAACTCAATTCTTTTTGTTTTTTTGTACCCAAGATGGGGCAACAGATGGCTGACTCGGTGTGTTGGTGCGTATTGTTTTGTCTTTGCTTGTAAATTCCATTCACTGCTGCGAAACTCACACCTCTTTCACTAGAGAAGAGCTCATGAACAAAGGGGAACAACTCCAGCGGGCTTATTACCAACTTTTCTGGTGTCTCCTATGGAAATATTGGACATTCTGGTCAAAGGTGCACTCACATTTGCTCACTCGGTGAGATGCTGGAGGAGAGGAAAACATGCTGGTGTGCTCATGCGCCTCCGTTGGCGCAGACTTCGCACTCCCCTACCTGCGATATTTCTCTCCAACGTGCGCTCACTGTGCAACAAACTGGACGAACTCCAGCTGCTGGTGGGGAGAAACAGGGACTTTCCTACATCTTACGTTTTATGCTTCATGGAGACGTGGCTATGCAGACTCGTACCAGACTCTGAGCTATAGCTGGCCGGCTTCCAACTTTTCAGAGCGGACCATAACATGGGTCTCACCGGTAAAACAAAGGATGGTGGAATCTTTTGTCAACAGCAGCTGGTACAGTGACGTGTCAGTGATCCTGAAACATTGTTCTTCCAACCTGGAATAATTTATTGTTAATTGTAAACCTTTCTACTCCCCACACGAGTTTGCTTTATTCATTCTGGTTGGTGTTTACATTCCACCGCAGGCCAACGTGCAGAACACAGTGCATGCTGGCTGATGCTGGCTACTGGGTGTGGATCAGGCTAACCCAGACTCCCTAGTCCTCAGTGACTTTAACAAGGATAACCTCAGCCACAAACCACCAAAATACAAACAGTTTATTAAATACCCAACCAGAGAGGAGAATATTTTTGATCACTGCTACGCTACATTCAATAGTGCCCATCATGCCATCCCCTGCGCTGCACTGGGCCACTCTGACCATGTCAAGGTCCACCTGATTCCTGCATACAGGCAGAAATTAAAGCTGAGGAAACCTGTAGTGAGGACATCAAAGATGTGGAGCAATGAGGCTGCAGAGAACCTTCATGCGTGCTTGGACTGTTTCAAACTGGGATGTGTTCAGGACTGCTACCAATAGTCTGGATAAGTATACAGAGGCTGTGACGTCCTACATTAGTTTCTGTGAGGACTGCTGCATTCCATCATGATCCAGGGTGAGTTACAATAATGACAAACCCTGATTCACAGATAAGCTCAGACAGCTAAGGTTGTAAAAGGAAGAAGTGTTCAGAAGTGGGGAAAGGGCAGTGAGAGAAGCTAAATGTCTGTATTCTGAGAAATTCCAACACCAGTTCTCAGTCAACGACTCCACATCTGTCTGGGAAGGACTCAGACAGAACACTAACCACAAACCTTCACCCCCCCCGTTAACAACTTGTGCCTGGCTAACCAACTGAAGGAGTTCTACTGTCGCTTTGAAAGACAAGCGGACTGTCCTGATAATATTCCCTCTAACTCCACACTCCAGCTCCTGCCCATCCCCACCACCTCTACTGCTGCCAGGGCCTCTCTACAATTTCACACCTCAGAGGCCCATCCACCCACCACCACAGGCTCAACTTCAGACATTAACAAGTTCTTTAAGAAGCTACACCCCCACAAAGCAGCAGGTCCTGATTCAGTCTCCCCATTTACCTTGAAACACCCTACTGGTCAGCTGTCTCTAGTATTCACAGACATCTTCAATGCCTCATTGGAGACATGCCATGTGCCAACCTGCTTCAAGACCGCCACCATTATCCCAGTCCCCAAAAAGCCAAGGATCACAAGATTAAATGACTACAGACCCATCACCCTGAC
This sequence comes from Cathorops aguadulce, assembly GCA_026122135.1. NCBI lineage: Eukaryota > Metazoa > Chordata > Actinopteri > Siluriformes > Ariidae > Cathorops > Cathorops aguadulce. Next base: position 31,687,777 of record JAPEIY010000004.1, on the reverse strand, counting down.
TTCTGTGGTTATGAAATCCTTCGAGCACCTTGTGCTTTACCACCTCAAAGCCATCACTGACCCACTCCTAGACCCTATGCAGTTCACCTACAGGCCCAACAGACCTGCTGACAATGCTGTCAACATGGCTCTTCACTTCATCCTCCAGGACCTGGACTCCCCAAGAACCTATACTAGGATCCTGTTTGTGGATTTTAGTTCCACCTTCAACACTACTGTAGCGAGACTCTGATGTGGGTGGAGCACAGAAGTATGGCAAGAGGTTGTTTGCATTTAAAGTGTTTCTTTTATTTTTACTTTTCGGCAGAGGGCTCAAAACCGCTCACTCTCGCGCGCACACACACACACACACACACACACACACACACACCATCTTCGAGCCCTCTGCACCGTCCTCTACTTCTCACTCTCCTTTTATCGGGTACAGTCACTGAAGGAGACACAAGTTAATTGATAACAGGTATAGTGACATGACCACTCACCTTCCCTGACTCCGCCCTCCATTCACAGACCGCTGCTCAGCCACACCCCTGCTGCCACATACCCCTATCACCCGACTCAGGCTGGGGAGCCATCCGGCCTGAAGCCGACTTCCTCCCCCCCCCCCGACAGGAAAGGAAGTCCACCACCGCCATCTATGCCCCCGCCCTGTGGACCACCTCGAATTTGAATGGCTGGAGTGCAAGATACCAATGGGTAATCCGCGCGTTGGCATCCTTCATGCGGTGGAGCCACTGGAGGGGCGGGTGATCCGAACAGAGTGAAAAGGCGCCCCAGCAGGTAGTACTGGAGGGCGAGGACCGCCCACTTGATGTCTAGGCAATCTTTTTCAATCGTGCTGTACCTGCCTTCCCACATTGACAGCTTCCGGCTAATGTACAGCACGGGACACTCCTCCCCCTCCACCTCCTGGGACAGAACGGACCCCAGCCCTCTGTCCGATGCGTCTGTCTGCAAAATAAAGGGGAGAGAAAAGTCAGGGGCGTGTAACAGTGGTCTCCACCCACAGTGCAGCCTTTACCTTAGAGAAAGCCTGTTGGCATTGCTCTGTCCACTGGACCGGATCTGGTACTCCCTTTTTAGTGAGATCAGTCAGAGGGCTGGTGGCGTCCGAATAATTAGGTATGAACCTACGATAGTAGCCAGCCAGCCCCAGGAACTGTCTCACCCCCTTTTGTGTCTTGGGCCTCAGGCAGGCCACAATCGCTGCCATCCTATTAATTTGGGGACGCACCTGCCCATGGCCCAAGTGGAAACCCAGATACTGTACTTCCACCCACCCAATCGCACATTTCTTTGGGTTGGCTGTGAGACCCACCCACCTCAGTGACTTTAGGACGGCCCTCAGGTGTTCAAGGTGCCGCGGCCAGTCATTACTGTAGATGATAATGTCATCCAGATGCGTGGCTGTGTAGGTGGTGTGGGGGTGGAAGACCCTGTCCATAAGCCACTGGAACATAGCGGGCACCCCAAACAGCCCAAAAGGAAGTGTGACAAATTGGTGTAAGCCAAACAGTGTAGAAAAGGCCATTTTCTCTCGGGACAGAGGAGTCATGGGGATCTGCCAATATCCCTTTGTTAAATTCAATGTCGAATAAAAATGAGCAGTGCCTAATCGATCGAGCAACTGGTCAATGTGAGGCACTGGGTGCACGTCAAATTTAGACTCCACGTTGACTTTCCTATAGTCCACACAGAACCGGACCGACCCATCAGTCTTGGGGACCAGGACCACCAGGCTGTTCCAGCCACTGTGGGACTCCTTGATTATGCCCATTTCAAGCATAGTTTCAAGTTCATCCCGAACCACCTTTTTTTTGTGTTCAGGCAGACGGTAAGGGCGGCTGCGCACTACCACCTCCGGGGGCATCTCAATGTGGTGTTCTATGAGGTGGGCCGGGCAGGGGCGAGAACATGTCAGAAAATTCTTTCTGCAACTGGGCTACCTCTGTGAGCTGGGTCAGGGAGAGGTGGTCTCCAGGGGGGACCGGAGCGGTGGGCAATGTCAATTTTCTTTTTTGAACCTCCGGCCCCAGCTCCACCTTCTCCGGAATTACTGACACCAATGCCACAGGGACCTCCTCATTCCAACGTTTTAATAGATTGAGGTGGAAAACTTGCAATGCCCCACCCCTGTCCATTCACCTCACCTCATAGTCGACGTCCCCAACTCGCCGTGTGACCTTGAAGAGCCCTTGCCACTTGGCGACCAATTTGGAGCTCGACGTGGGCAGTAATACGAGTGTACTTTGTCTTCCGGTGTGAACTCCCCAAGGCGCGTGCCCTGTCATACAGTCGGATTTGATGTTCTTGCACCTGCCACAAATTCTCCTGGGTTAATGCGTGAGTGTATGGAGTTTGGCACGCAGATAAAGAATGTATTGAATTTCGTTCTTACTAGGTGAAGGTCCCTCCTCCCAATTTTCACGTAGCATGTCCAAAATGCCATGCGGCTTATGCCCGTATAACAATTCAAGCAGTGAAAATCCTGTGGAGGCTTGCGGGACCTCTTGTACTGCAAATAACAGGGGTTCGAGCCACTTATCCCAATTATGTGCATCTTCTCTTACGCACTTCTGAATTATATTTTTGAGAGTTCAATTGAACCGTTATACTAAAGCCACCCATTTGTGAGTGATAGACGCTGGTGCGGATAGGCTTAATCCCCAGTTACCCATACAACTCACGCAGTGTGCGTGACAAGAATGTAGTGCCTTGGTCTGTCAGGATTTGTTTCAGAATCCCAAACCGGGAGATAAAGCAGAAGAGTGCTTCTGCTATACTGCATGCTGAGATATGGCAGAGAGGCACTGCTACAGATACTGCATTGCATAGTCCACCAGAACTAAAATAAAGCGACATCCCTGTGCTGACAGATCTAATGGCCCGACGAGATCCATCCCAATTCTTTCAAATGGGGTCTCAAATAAAGGGAGTGGGCGCAAAGGCACTTTTGGAGTGACCGCGGGATTTACTAATTGGCAGTCACGGCACACTGCACACCACCGAGGGACATCTCCGCGAATCCCTGGCCAATGGAACTGGGCCATTATTCGGGCTAGTGTCTTATCCTACCCCAAGTGTCCAGCCATGGGATTAAAGTGAGCAGCTTGGAATATTAATTCTCGGCGGCTCTTCGGAGTGAACAGCGGCGTTACCTTTTCACCAGTTTGAGTGTCCTGCATCACTCGGTATAGCCCATCCTTAATAATAGCAAAGTAGGGGAAGGCTGGCGTCACATTTTGCTGGAGAATTTGACCATCAATTACTTTCACTTGGTCAAATGCATGCAGCAGAGTCCTGTCTCACGACTGCTCTAATTGGAAATCCTCAAGGGAATCCCCGAGAGAGGGGAAAGGGGGAGGGGGGGGGGTGCGCCGCACATCGCCCTAACGCGGTGCTGATGTAGACGTCTCTGTGACAACTTCTCCCGCCAATGCTACTCCAGGGCTTTCCCTAGCTGAATTACGTCAGGACCCACTCTTCATTATGTGCGTCATTAATTCCTTAAACCCCGGCCAATCAGTCCCCAAAATTAGCGAGTGGGTGAGACGAGGGTTAACCGCCGCCTTTACACTATGTTTTTCCCCTCGAAATAGAATGTGGACAGACACTAAAGGGTAGTTGTGAACATCCTCGTGCATGCGCGCACACACCACCTTCACCATTCATGCTCTCCCAAATCTTGCACTAGGCTTTGGTGGATTGACATCTGGTTACAGCCGGAATCCACCAAAACCTCATACATATCCCCTTGGACACTTACCGGTATTTGATACGCTCCGGCCCAATCGAGGGAGGTTTCTGGCGCATCAGGGACCCGGACCACTGTGCCCACTTCCATCGTAGAGCACTGATGTTGGAGATGTCCTGGCTCCCCGCAGCGCCAGCACACCAGCCCAGGCTCTCCCTCTGCACCAGTGTTACGGACATCACTCACCTGAGGGGGAGGAAACGCAGACAAGGAAGGGGAAAACGGGAGGACACCACAGGTGTGCCGGGCCAGCTGGGGGGAGCCGGCCCCTGCAGTGGGGAAATGGGGCGAGGATAGGAAGCAGAGGGAGAGAGAAGACACACGCCATCCTGCCGTCGGAGCAGCCGCCATGTGGTCCTTTGCCAGCTCCAGCAACGCCGGGCGAGGACACTGGACCCACTCCGATGTTCCTTCTGGAAGTCACGCGATGAATTGCTCCAGTGTCACCAGGTCGATCACTCCCTCAGCATCGAGGTCATCTGCCCTCAGCCACTGCCGGCAGGCGTCCCGGTGTTGCTGCCCGACCTCCTCCAAGCACAGCAAGCGGAAGCGCTGCCGTTGTTGCTCTGGGGAGCAGCTGACACGCTGGAGGACGGCTCTTCGAAGGTCCGCATACACAAGCCGACTGTCAGTGGGGAGATGCAGCGTGGCCAGTTGCGCCTCGCCCATCGGGGGGGGGGGGCACGCCGCATGCTGGTCCACCAGCCAACCCCACGCATATATTTTTTTTTTCTTTGGGGGAGGGCAGGAGAGTTCAAATTGACTACAAAGATGGCATTTCAAGCCACCCCGCTGAGGCAGCCAGCCCTGAGTGTATGACCTCACAGCAGGAACTGGTTTTAAGGCCAAGGCCTTTGACAGCTATAGACCAAAGTCATATAAATAATATATGGTGAAAGTAAGAAATACCGTTAACAACTTGCTCAACTAAAACTGATTTGACTTCATTGATTGTGGGTTGACACTCATTAAAATAGGATAGGTGTTATAACTTAAACTTTCACTGATAAAACATAAAAGGCTAATTAAATAATCTGATAAACTGAGACCATCACATTCTGAAGCAAATTAATCTTATACAGGTAACTTAAACACACAAGTTACGTGTTAACCTAAATTACTCTGCTATTACTGCTCGGCTCAGGCAATTACTAAAACCTGGGATGGAACATCACCGGTTTTAGCAACAACCACGGGGAGGTCACTGCCCAAGCGATATGTCCCATTCCATTCCGTCCCGGGCAAGATGGCAGCAATATCTAGTAAAGAAATCAGACGGCTGCTCCACTCATTCTCCATTTTTTCCATACGGAGTACTCCGCCATTACTGCTCAGCTCAGGCAATTACTAAAACCTGGGACGGAACATCAACGGTTTTAGCAACAAACACGGGGAGGTCACTGCCCGAGCAATATGTCCCATCCGGTAACGTCCTGGGTTTTATCAACAACCCTTGGCTCACACTCCGGGAGAACTGGTGCAACTGAACTTACTTTCCTTTTAAAAAATAAATGCTTTCCTTTTCTTGGAGTTTTATTTAATTGTTGGTACTGCACCCTCTTTCAATATGGGCTTATAGCTAATGCTCCTCAACAAATCAAAGGTCTCGTACGAGTCTTCAGTAAAATGTGCAGAGCAGAGAAGAGACCACTTTGTAGGCACCCAATGTGCCCATGAACAACAAAGCATGTCCAAATCTTTGCAGTTTGAACATTCTTGGGCCATGAATGCAACATAAATCCACCTTCTGTCGTGTTGCTGGCACATCTACGTGGCATGGTGATAAATTAGCTCAAAATGGAGGATCGGAGTTGCAGTCAGCTCTGCGTTTTAGTATAGCGGAAATGGCGATGAGACAGATAGACTTCCTGCTGTGATGTTACCGATGTCAAAGTCGTTCACTCAGACCACTATCTATATGAATCACTTTAATCGTAAAAATTACTATATTAGATTTATTGTTAACACTTCAAACTATTCCTGTGCCATTCTTGAGGTCTCAAGGCATTTATAAACAAAGTGAGGCCATGGCTCTGCGTATATGCTTTAACACTTTATAAGTAATGTTCATGGTGATTTATAATTAGAAATTGATTTTAAAAAATCCCCCCTTTTCCCCTCTCTACCCTCAGTCAGCACTCAGATGCTTTCAAAAATTTTAAGCAGCAGCTCAACAGTGAAACTGTCAGTCATATGGACAGTAGATAACTGATTTGTAAAAGTTTTATAAAGAATTATTTTACTATTACTAGTAAATTTTACTCAGTGTTAATTTTGTCAACAAAAATTTTGTCAATACGTAATTGCTGACAACCTTTAATTTCATGAATAAATTGTACCAGCAACACACAATATTTGCAAAAAAAAATTACGGCAAGATCTCTGTTAATTATACCCTGACGAATAAAGGCGAGATTAAATAGCTGGCTCTGTTCGGGCACACAACTTGGCTTACTTCTCAAGAGAATTTGTACAGCCAGGAGAAATAATCCTTCAGAAAAATCCATTACAGTATGCTATCTTGCCTGATACGCACCTCTGACCGTAGTCGGGAAGTGGGGGAATCTGGCTTGCTCGCTTAGCCGCTCACCCTTTCATGATGCTCCTGGATTCTAACAGGTACAGTGCCCTACATAATTATTAGCACCCCTTATAAAGATTAGTTTAAAATTTTTTTTGAAAAAATGCACCTTTTTGGTGAAGTAGCTTCATCTCACGCTGAAAAATGAGAAGTCCAACCATTAATTGAAATAAATTTATTCAGAGAAAAACAAATCCCTCATCAAGGAATAATTATTTTCAACAAAACACATCCCAGTATTCTTGGAATCTCTGGATATTATAGTGAACACAATGTAACTGAAACATGTTTCCCATTTAAATTGTACATATTGAGTTGATTGGAGTGTGTAGGAACTCTCAAGCTGTAATCCATGACTTCCTGATTAACTGGGGAACAAATATGATGCGACACCGAAGCCAAATTCCCTTGGTCATCCATCAACATGGGAAAGATCAGAGAACGCACAAACCAAATGAGGAGGGAGAAGAAGTGTGCCGACCTTCAAAAGTCAGGGAATGGTTATGAGCTATATAAAAATAGCTACTCGGCTGAAAATGCCCATTTTTACTGTTAGGACAATAATAAAAAGTGGACACCAACTGGAACTGTTACAAACTCGCCTGGAAGGGGAACCAAGTTTATTTTGCCCCCACGTACAGTGAGGAGGAGGGGAAGAGGGGCAAAAAATCCCCAAGGATCACTGTTAGTGAATTAGAAGAAAAAGTAAAATTTTGTGGTTTCCAAGTCTCCAAAACCATCATCAGACTCCACCGCCATGCCAACAGATTATTTGGAAAGTCTGCCAGGAGAAAAAAAAAAAAAGCCTTTTCGGTCAGTTAACTACAAACATAAGTGCCTGAAGTTTGTGAAATTCTACTCCAACTTTGACTGGAACTGTTGTCTGATGTAAGAAAAATTGAGCTTTTTGGCAATCAACACTCAAGGTGGGTTTGGTGTAAAATAAATACGGTTATAATGAAAAGAACCCAATCCCGACTGTAAAATACGGTGGAGGTTGTGTGATATCTTGGGGCTGTTTTTCCTCCATGCACAATGCACACAGAAAGTAAGCAGTAGTAGCATGATGGTGCATTGCATTGATTAACTTCAAACTTTTGTTCTGTTATTGCAGATATTTGTTCTCAGCCACAAAAAAAAAAACCCTCTCCAAACTAATGAAACGTCCACTGATGTCACGGTTCACAATGGAAAAACTAGCCATCTTTTGGTTCCAATTTTTCAGGTTCTGAACTAATTTATATTTGATCAAACTGTTCCAAATGGTTCAAAATTTGGTGCATGAACCAGAATGAAACCTGTTCCCTGTTGGTGGAAAAGTGGAATCACATGTGGACAATCTCCATAATCTTAGGCTAATAATGAACAGATTTGAAAAGAGGCTGTTGTTTAACAAAGAACTAGATAGAACTCGATGCCAATGGCGTCGATGGGGATGCCTCTGCCCGGTAGACTACACGCCTTATTAAGTTGTGATTTGGGGATGGACATTTGACCTCACAGTAATCTTGACCTGGTGA
>JAPEIY010000004.1:31237642-31248211 GCA_026122135.1 Cathorops aguadulce | reverse complement strand
ATCAGTCTTGAAGATAGCGAGCAGGAACGGGTGTGGCTTCGAAGACGAACTGACACTGAGTGTTTGGAGACCTGGGCCAATTAGTGGAGCATGGAGCAGACTCCTGACACTTTGGGTATGTAAGGTAGTGAAGTATAGAGAACACTGGAGAAAGAAAACCTTACATTCAGATACGTCCCTGGAGAACTTATCGGGTCAAGGAAGAGTGGTAGCAGGATTTCCAGCTGATGCAGGACACACCAGGAGGGCCTGTGATGCAGCAGCAGTGAGCTGAGAAAGGTGGCGGTCATTGTCACTCAGCATCTGCTGATGTTCTCCCAACAAGTGTCCTCGAGCCAAAAGCACAGTTTGCTTAGCCTGTTATGTCCATGGTGGCGAAGTATCCTGTAAGAATGTGCAGGCACTTACGGATGCAATTACAGGGGAGAGCAGATGTATTGCAAACTGGTAAACTAATCCAAATCATGAAGCGAGAATCAGAGTCAGGTTTAAGCCAAAGGTCGGTTGATGTGTGAACAGGATATCAAAGGTAAACCACAGTCTCAGAGTCAGATAAGTAACATATAACTAGAGTCAGGCCAAAACAACAAACAACTCAGTATGATCAGGTATGGGGACACAGAGTGATACTTCCCAAAGAGCATGAGTGTTTGCAGTCTTTAAATAGGGAGAGCTGATAAGTAACAGGTGTGCTCTCAATCAATACTCAGGACAGTATTGGCGCTGTGGCGCCTGGGAGTTGTAGTCCATGGTGGCGATGTTTGTAGATTGCCATGAACTTGTGCAGTCACTTATTATTATTATTATTATTATTATTATTATTATTATTATTATTATTATTATTATTATTATTATCTCAGCATTTGATGTTCACTGCTTTTTGCGTTTGCTTTTTTTGGATATCAAGTCATTTCCCATGACCTTAGGTATCCAGCACCTTTCTTATGATCCTTGCTGATCCCAAAAGGCAAGCTTTCTGCATAGTGCTAAAATATGTGCTCAACTAAATTTTCTTCAGCCACCTTGAGAAATTCATACTCACTGTGCCAAATACCCCTATAATGATGGGAAAAATTAGAACATTATTGCAATTCCAAATTCTCTTTATTTCATGCTTCAGTTCATTATCCATTATACCACTTTTCATTGAATAGGAGATCATATTTCTTACATAATTCCCAATGCAACACTTGGACAACCTTATCATGTCTCTATTTTTTTGTACTTGGTTTGGGCCATCATTTTGCATTCTGCTAATATATGGGCTACAGTCTCTTCTTTTTCTGCACACATTCTGCATGTTCCATCAATAGGTTCCTTGTCAATAACTTTTCTTATATGTCTTGTTCTAACTGCTTGTGCTTGCACTGTCATCAATATACCTTCTGTCTCTTTCTTCATACCACTCTTACTAAGCCATTCTCAAGTTTTCTTATCCCTGTCTTCATCTGTTGCTACTGTATAAAGAATTTTCCATGTAATGCCTTTGCCTTGTATCTATCACGTCTTTCTTTCTGTACTGCATCTTTATCTTTTCCGTCCCCCAATATTTACTCATTCTTTACTGCAGCTAATAACATTTCTCCATTCCATCTCCATTCTGAAGCTGAAAGGAGCTGGAGTTGACTGTGACCTGGCTGCATGGACCATCGACTACTTCACTAACAGACCACAGTATGTCAGACTTTGTGACTATGTGTTTGATGTGGTAGTCTGCAGCACAGGAGCCCCCCAGGGTACAGTACTCTCCCTCTTCCTCTTTACTTCCCTGTACACCTCGGACTTCAGATACAACACACACACCTGCCATCTCCAGAAGTTCTCCGATGATACAGCCATTGGTGCATGTGTGTCAGTGGAGAATGACCAGGAATACAGGGGAGTCATCAATGACTTTGTCAACTGGTGTGGAAATAACAATCTCCACATCAATGCCAGGAAGACAAGGAAGTTGGTGATTGATTTCCACAGGAGAGCACCACAGTGTACACCAGTGAACATCCTGGGTTTGGACATTGACATCGTGAGGAAATATAAATACCTGGGTGTTCACCTTAACAATAAACTGGACTGGACTACCAACACAGATGCTTTTTACAAGAAGGACCAAAGTCATCTCCACCTGCTGAGGAGACCGAGGTCCTTTGGAGTGTGCAAGACACTATTGAGGACATTCTACGACACTGTGGTAGCATCTGCTATCTTCTTTGCCATGGTCTTTTGGGGATGTGGAAGCTCTGAGAGGGACAGGAAAAGGTTTAACAAGCTGGTGAAAAGGCCAGCTCTGTCCTGGACTGCCTGAAATACATTGAGGAGGTGTGTGAGAGGAGGATGTTAGCTAAGCTTATGTCTATCATGGACAAGACCTCTCACCCCCTACACGGGACTGTTGGTGCTCTGAGCAGCTCCTTCAGCAGCAGACTGCTGCACCCACAGTGCAAGAAGGAACGCTACCTCAGGTCTTTCATCCCAACTGCTGCCAGACTTTTTAGTGACAGCCTGGCGTAACACTGTTTCTCAGTGTCACTATCACCTTTTTGTCACTTTGTCACTTTATTCACATCTCATTGCCACCATCTACTTGTGCTGTGCAACAATTTTACTATTTGGTACAATATCCTTTTCATCTGCAAGTATTTTCTTATTCATGTCTCACTCTCACGATTGTTGTGTACAATTATGTTCATAGCCTTGTTTTTTTGGTCATTTATTTGTTACTTTACACACATGTTCCATCTTTGTTATTTATGTTATGCTGTGCAATAACATTCACTACCTGATGCAATATTTCTATTTCAGTAGCCAGTATTTTATTAGTGCAATATTTCTACTTCAGGTGAAGTACAGTACTACTCTTAGTTAAGTCCCATTCTTATTTTGTTGTGTACATTACATACATGGCCCATATTTTTCCTTTTTTTCCCTTTTTTATTTTTTATACATAGATATACATTTTTCCTATTTTTTAAAAACTTTTATTGCACTCTATTTTTTTGTTACTGACTATTCCTGACTCTTTTCTGTCTGTGAGCTTCTGGAACATGTAAATTTCCCCACCGAGGGATGAATAAAGTTTATCTTATCTTATCTATCCCTCTACGCACTGCATTCTTGCCTCTTTTCATGATGAGTACAGCACACTTAGATGTCCCAAATTCGATACCAATGTCTTGGCTGCACAATTGTACTGTCTCAACAAGTTTTTCAATCACCTCTTCTGTTTTCGCAAACAGCTTCAAATCATCTACAGTATGAAGAGGAGATGGTTCAAGCCTTGTCCAGCCTTCCTCAGTTCATACCCAACTTTCTTCTTCTTAAGCACCACTGTTAATGGAATTAGAGCGATCACAAACAAAAGAGGTGAAAAAGAGTCCCCTTGGAATATTCCTCTTTTGGAACTCATGTCCGCTAGGTGCTCACTTCCAGAATAAAGTCGTGTTCTCCACTGTGGCATACTGCTTTTCATTAGGGTCACCACATTTTCAGCTACTCCAAGCATATCCAGGGTTTTCAGTATCCATGAGTGTGGCACCATATAATAGGCCTTTTTAAAGTCTATCCAGGTCATATACGTACAGGTTTTTCTGATACCTTTTGTAATTTCTTATTACTGTCTTGTCAATGACAAGATTATCCTTCGTACATTCAGATCCTTTCCTTCAACTTTATGAGTTGCTAATTTCACTTTCCCTCGATCAAAACATCACAAATTGACTGGTTCTACCCTATCTGCAATAATAATTTCCTTCAGTCTATTTAAAAGACTGACCTGCTCATCACTTGTTGGGAATTCTTCTTTCTATGATGATCTCTGGAATGTATTCCAAATTACCAAATTTGATCAGCCTTCCTACATCATCTCCAACTCCCACTTCCTCCTGATCTTCAACATCTCTATCAGCATAAACATCCTTCAGTCCTGACTGATGGTTCCCATCCATGTCTCTTTGCACTCTGCCACTGATCTCCAGTATCTGGGGTTTGGTTAGCCAGCCTTTATGCAGTATCACCTGGATCTGGTTCATAAGCCCATTCTTGCTCATTTTGAACTCTTGCTTCCAACTGACAAACTGTCCTCTTTCCAACATCTCTACCCCCTTCAAGTTTTGCCCTTTCATAACACTCAATCACAGTCTCATATTCAGTATTTGTCCACTTGTGTCTTTTTGCACTGTCACATTGCTTATTTGTGTTTGTTTGACCAGTCACAGGATAACAACCCGAGGATGCCTGGTCCTCCACATCCAACCTGCTGGGCATGACCCCATGCAGTTCAGGATCAGTTCTGTTCATGTCATGATCTGTTTCATAATTTTGCATCATTTCATGGATGAGTTTGGTTTGTGTATGACCTTCCTTGCAGTGTGTTTATCGGAACACACCTAAACTAGTGGACTGCTAACCAAAGCTCAGAGAGACTCCACATAACCTCATCAAGGGAGAGTTATCCCATGCCAGATCACAACCTAGTATTTCAGAGACTCCTTGCTGGCACCATCAACTAGATGGAATGCTGATCAAGGCTGAAGGGTTCCATCCACCCTGGTTTTTATTTTAGGTTGTATTTTCCCTAGATTAATTACTTATCACAGCTATTGAACCTAATCCAACAAAAGCAACTGGTTTTGAGGCACTAGAAACCCACCTTTCAACCATTCTCCTGTTAGTTCCAAACAGTTCTACCATGAGAAGGCCAGGAGCTGGACTTAGTTGTCAGAGGCTCTTTGAGACACATGCCACTGGAATATTTAATGGATCAGAGAGAGCTCATCTTTTCTTATCACCCCAGCATTGACAACATTATTATTATTATTATTATTATTATTATTATTATTATTATTATTATTATTATTATTATTATTAGTGTAAAATGCTTAGATATCTATTTTATTTATTTTTTTTAATGTGCAAAAATATCCTGAAAAACATCACTTTCTTCATATTATTACATTCTGCATATAAATATTCAGAATCTGAGTAAGAGATGTTAAGATCCTTTTGTGTGCGTGTGTGTGTGTGTGTGTGTGTGTGTTTTGCAGGTACAGAAGAGAATGACTCTGAAATCATTAATGTCTGCTATGATTAACATGCCCAATCACTACCGTTGCCTGTGTGTCAGCCACCTGCTGGGCTGGACTGCTTTCCTCTGCAACATGCTCTTCTTCACTGACTTTATGGGGCAGGTGAGGAGGAGCTCATATATTGGCTGACCATGAAACATATACTGTAATTTAAACTCCAACTAGGCATATACAGAATCATTCTGTATATGTCTAGTTGTACAGAATGATTTATGAAAAAAAAATTACCTTCTATGAAGAGTGGGACCATTGTTGTTGTGGGTTATTGAGAAACTTATTAGATATTACATGGGTGTGCTGATAGGAAAAAGCTTTTTCTTACCTTGATTGATCTTAAATTGAGGCAGATATATTCATGAGACAAATGTGAGTTCCTCTGTCCAGCACTGATTTGAGTTGCAGGAACAATGGGAGTGAGCATAACTGATATAACAATAGGCAGCTCATATATCTGTAACTGTATATGAATACCATCCATCCATCCATCCATCCATCCAGCCATCCATCCATCCATCTTCTACTGCTTATCCGGATCCAGGTCACAGGGGTAGCAGCCTAAGCAGAGCAGCCCAGACTTCCCTCTCCCTGGCCACCTCTACCAGCTCTTCCGGGGGAATACTGAGGCGTTCCCAGGCCAGCCAAGAGATGTAATCTCTCCAGCTTGTCCTGGGTCTGCCCCGGGGTCTCCTCCCGGTGGGGCATGCCCAGAAAACTTCCCTTGGGAGGTATCCAGGGGGCATCCTAACAAGGTGCCCAAACCACCTCAACTGACTCCTTTCGATGTGGAGCAGCAGCGGTTCTACTCCAAGTTTCTCCCAAATTACCAAGTTTCTCACCCTGTCTCTAAGGGAGAGCCCAGCCACCCTGCAGAGAAAACTCATTTCTACCGCTTGTATCCGCGATCTCATTTTTTTGACCACTACCCATAGCTCATGACCATAGGTCAGAGTGGGAACGTAGATGGACCAGTAAATTGAGAGCTTTGCCTTTTGGCTCAGCTCTGTTTTTACCACCACAGACTGGTTTAGCATCTGCATCACTGTCGACGTTGCCCTGATCCGTCTGTCCAACTCCCGCTCCCCCTTACCCTCACTCATGAACAAACCCCCAAGATACTTAAACTTCTCCACTTTAGGCAGCGACTCCCCTCTGACCCAGAGTAGGCACTCCACCCATTTCCGGCTGAACGCCATGACCACGGACTTGGAAGTGCTGATCCTCATCCCAGCCACTTTGCACTCGGCTGCAAACCGTCCCAGCGCATGCTGTAAGTCACAGATTGATGAAGCCAACAGGACCACATCATCCGCGAAAAGCAGAGACGTAGTTTATATTTAAGTTTAAAGCAAAACAGCAATGCGTGAAAACTTGATTTGGAATATCAGAGTTTTTCTACATGCTATGGTTGTGAAAAGATTTGGATTAAAGTATTTGTCTGTCTCTGTCTTTATTTCTATTCTGCTTTGTTCCTGTGTTCCCTGTAGGTTCTTTAACTTTTCTTTCAGCATTGTCAGTAGCTTTGCTTGAAATTAGCACTGATGTTAAACATAAGGCCAAATACATGTAGTATGACATAGTATACACACAGGACACTTTTTTGATGGAATAAAAACGTGTTCTATTCCCTTCTAGTGGGTTTCATTCATTTGGTTTAATAGCATGCAATATTGTTAGCATATCGCTTATTCTACATGTATTTACACCACTTTACCCAATGAAGAATAAGCGTTGTATAGGGTTTATGATATTGCATGGTTGTCAAGGCAACATGAACTCACGTGTCAGAGACGTAAAACTTCCCTGCTAGTGAGTGACTGGGACAATTTGTAAACAAACATGGCTGCCAGGTTTGCTTCATTAAATACAGAAGTTTTTGAGAGAATTTTGAAAGAGAAAGACGCGTTGAACGCCTGAAAGGAATGTATAATAATAATATTGGCTGGCTTTTTTTTCATGGTATATCGGATATATTTTGTCTTTGACTCATTCAGTATCATGCTAGCTGAATGGAATATATCTGATATACCACTCAACACTGGCCAATATTATTTAAATACTTAATACTGAATTATTCGAGCCACGGCTCTGGTCGACAGAGAGAGATAAAAGAAAGGGAGATGAGGTTTGAGAGAGACAGAGGCCTTTAAATTATGTACTTGTTCGCGTGTAACCTACTTGAGACCCTGTCTCTGTGGCACACTCGGAAGCTTTCCCTAGGGTGCATGGTTACTATATGTTTTCTAGCACAGAAATGTGACTTTGTCTGACATTTAAAGTGAGCAGAAAGCCACGAGATTCCCACCGGCTCTTCTTCATATTCATCCATTAAAAATAATACAAACAAATAAATAAAGATGAGAAGGGCACTCAGAGCTCAGACTTCTGCCAAAGCCAAAAGGCATATCTTGCAACATTAGCAAAAGTGAAATTAAATTTGTGGATCCACCCTGTTTAATAGGTTCTTCCTTTATTTTTCTTCTAGTGAATTTAATGGCCCATGCTACACTCTGCCATCAAATTTCAAGGAAAGTGGATTAGTATGTTTTGTGCAATCCTGCTTACTGTCAGACAGACAAACAGATTGACAAACAATCTACTTGGTGGAGGTAATAAAGAGAAAGCACAAAGTAGATCTCTACTACACACTCCTAAACTAAAGCACAACACAGTGAACACAGTGTGGTTTCAGACATACTCAGGGAATCGATCACTCAGTATAGTATCATCCATCCATCCATCCATCCATCCATCCATTCACTTCACCACCATGTTGCCCCTACAGTATTATATACACCATATTATCAGGTAAATACAGCACAATGACAGGTGTACAATTATTGACTGTTGCCTCTCTGTTGCCCTGCACGATGTATTTGCCCCCCTCAACCCTGTCCCAATAGAAAGAGACCGCCACAGGACCACCAGAAAGGCCTAGTCCAAATGTGTAAGATTCAAGGAATCTGAAAGAATTTCAGTGTGTAAAGGGCAAGGGTACAAGCCTAAGCTGAACACCCATGATCTCTGATCCCTCAGATAGTACTACAACAAGAACTGTCATTCAGCTATAGCTGATATAACCACATGGGCTTCAGATTACTTTGGCAAACCTTTGTCAAGCTACAATACAGATTTACATCCAAAAATGGCAGTTAAAACTTTTCGATGCAAAAAAGAAGCCTGATGTTAATTGTGTCCAGAAGCACTGCCGACTCCTCTCAGCTTGGCGGCATCTGGAATGGACCATCACACAGTGGAAACATGTATTGTGGTCAGACAAATCCGTATTCCGGGTCTTTTTGGAAGAAATGGATATTGTGTGCTCCAGACCAGACAAAAAAGACCATCCAAACTGTTACCAGCAACAAGTCCAAAAGCCAGGATCTGTCATGATATGGGGTTGTGTCAGTGGCCTTGACAAAGGTAACTTACACTTCTGTGATGGCAGCATTGATGCAGAAAAGTACACTGAGATTTTGGAGCAACATACATTGCCTTCAAGACGACATCTTTTCTAGGGAGATTTCAACAAGACAATGCAAAACTACATTCTACACATGTTACAAAGACATGGCTGTGGAAGAAGAAGGTGTGTCCCCTCTGTCCCCAATAGATAATGTGTGGAGAATTCTGAAATAAAAAAATATGACAATGTCAACCTGTACTGTTGCACACCTTAAGACCTGTTTGCAGGAAGAATGGGACAAAATAACACCTGGACGCTTCATCACTTGGTGTCTTTAGTCCCTAAACATCTTTTAAGTGTTGGAATGACAACACTGTAAAGTGATAAACGCTTTACTGTCCTGATATTTTTGAAATGTGTTGCAAGCATCAAAATTGAAAAGTGTTTATTTTGAATAATAATAATAATGTAAAACAGCAAATAATGTGCTTTCAATGTGGATTTTGCTCTCAAATGTTTCTTCAGTACAAAACTGGAGAAGCAAAGGCTGGAGGTTGGATGACAAACGTTCTGGATGATGGACTAAACGTGGAGTCAGACACAAATAGTGGATGTTTAGTTATTCTCCAAACCACTACTTTTAACTGATATGCAGGTTTAACTGTTTTTAATCTTAGTGAAGAAATTCAACTCAAAGTGTGTGTGTGTGTGTGTGTGTGTGTGCGCGCGCATTTGTGTCAGTTTGGTCATTAAGAGTGTGGCAGGTGCTTGAAAAATGACGCACGCTCCTATGAATCCAGAGCAGATGGCAGCCCATCAGCAAATACAGTGTGTGTGTGTGTGTGTGTGTGTGTGTGTGTGTGTGTGTGTGAGTGAGCGAGAGATACTGCAAGAGAGCAGCTGAATGAATCATACTTCTCTGCTGAGACCTGAGACCCTCCCCAAGCAAAGCACTCTATTTTCTGCCCTTGATACTTTCATCATAATACTTGCCTGTGCACACACACACACACACACGTGCACATATCAGCAGCAACAGCACACACGTTTGACCTTGACACCATGCAAATGAAACCCCAAGCTGTTTCAAAATAATAAAAACAGGAGAAGCAGGTTTATAGGAGACAAGATAGCAGCAAAACCTGGTAGGTGTGTGTGTGTGTGTGTGTGTGTGCGTGCGTACTTGTCCTCATATGTGTATGTATGAGGAACATGAAAGTGTGTGTGTTCTTAACTTCATAGCAAAGGAAGAAGGCTTTTGAAAAGGTCAAAGGAATGAGAAGGTCCACTTACTCTTCTGCTCTTGGGGAAAAAAGAAACAGCTGAAGATAAAAGACAGAAGCAAAGAACAAGTGAGCGAAGACTGATGTTAAAATCTGAATGATACAAAAAGAAAGATGGTGTGTGTGTGTGTGTGTGTGCAACTGAGATGGGAACATCAAGGCATGCACGTGCACACCCACACACCCAATCCTCACTCACTTCATTCAGA
Source organism: Cathorops aguadulce (assembly GCA_026122135.1). Lineage (NCBI taxonomy): Eukaryota > Metazoa > Chordata > Actinopteri > Siluriformes > Ariidae > Cathorops > Cathorops aguadulce. The sequence goes on along the minus strand of JAPEIY010000004.1, from coordinate 31,238,235 downwards.
CAAATATTAGATGTACAAAGTGCTCCACAATATTGTTTTTCTTGTCACAAAAGTCAATTTAACTAAAAAAGCAGACATGACATGATGAGTGTAACATGATGCTCCCACCACCATGCTTCACAATGAGAAGTGTTGGACTTCCACCAGATAAGATAAGGTAAGATACGATGACCTTTATTATCCCACAATGGGGAAATGTCCTGTTTGCAGCAGTATGTTGGATAGCAGCAGAGGACATATCAAGCCACACAAGTAAAAAAAAATAAAAAAAAGTGTGTGTATATATATATATATATATATATACACATTACGTTAGAACACACTTATTGCACATATCAGGTGGTTGTAATTGCAAAAGATTAAAAAAAAAAAAAACAGAAAAAAAAATCTAAGGCTTTTTGGCAAAAAAAAAGTTAAATGTTGGTCAAATCAGCCAAAAGAAGAATTTTTTTCCAAATATTTTTCTGAATCTCAAACATGAGATTTCAAATATTTTTTCCAAATAATGCCTCTCTTACCTGGCGACTTGTCCAGGGTGTACCCCGCCTTTTGCCCGTAGTCAGCTGGGATAGGCTCCAGCTTGCCTGCGACCC
>JAPEIY010000004.1:29620112-29632741 GCA_026122135.1 Cathorops aguadulce | reverse complement strand
AAACACCTCTCCCACACTCACTCAATGTGAAGTATCATTCAGTGTCTTACCTGTCATACCAAGCCTTGTTATTCTGCTTGCCTTATCATGTTCTCAACCCTTGCTATTGTCTCGTTCCCATTACTCTTTAGTCTATCCCTTATTACTCTTTCTGCTGATTGATCAACCCCTTCCTGTCCCTCGACTTTGATTCTGTCTAGCGTTTTCGATTTGTTTGCCAGTCTGTGGTCCCCGCTCTCCCCTGCACATACATCCGTAAGTGACTGCGACCTGACAGGATACTTCGCTGCATATGGATGCAGCAGAGGAGGTGCTGCAGACTGCTTTGATCCCTCAAGGGTACCTCAGCAGATGCTCGCCGATCTCAACACCAAGATGGCTCAGCTCACTGCTATGATTCCGCAGGCCCTCCTAATGCACCACAAAGCTCTTCCGAGTCCCACACTCCCATTTCCACACCCCGAGAAGTATGCTGGGGATGTGCAAGGGGTTTCTGCTTCAGTGCTCCATGTACTTCTCCTTGCTCCCACACAGCTTGGATGAATGCAAAATCACTGGATTTCTTTTACTTTTAACCGGCAAAGCGATACAATGAGCCAGCGCAGCATGGAGCACATCACTCCTACAACAGCTTTCTGCAGTTATTCAAGTGTGTGTTCAATCACGAACTGGAGGGAATTGAAGTCGGCAAGAGCCTACACACCATCACCCAAGGGTCAAGGAGAGTCGCAGATTATGCCCTAGATTTCTGGACTCTTGCAACTGCCAGCAGATGGAACAAACCAGCATTAAAGGTGGTGTTTCACCAAGGACTTCACCTCTCAGTATTGAGTGAACTAGCATGCCGCAATAAACATCTCACTCTGCATTCTCTCATTGATCTCATCATTCAGTTAGACCATCTGCTATCCAGCTGCCCATCCCTCCGGGAGGAAGCCAAGCCTGCCATGACCTCTGATTATCCCTCTCCGATGGAAGATTCTCATACTTGCCTGAAACACTCTGAATGAGATCGGAGAGAGAAGGAGGGCTTGTGCTTCTATTGGGGGAGCTCCAGTCACCCAAGGCTGATTCGGTGAGTCTCATGAGATCACTAAGAGCTTGATATTTCAAGCTTCCAGTATACCGAAACTGTCTTCCTCTACCCATGTGTTGTCTGTGTTTATCAACTCAGGGGAAAGGGAAACTTCATCACCAGCTCAATTGTCCAGAGGTTCAATCTGCCCACAAACTCGCTGCAGAGCCCACTCAGCATCCAGTTGATCGATGGAGGTCCCATAGGGGATGGTCTTGTCACCTCCCAGACTGCTCCTGTGCATATTCAGGTGGGATCTCTTCACTCTGAACAAATCTTACTCCTCATCACAGCTACTAAGCATCATGACATCATCCTGGGCTATCCATGGCTACAGCTTCATGACTCACTCATCTCCTGGCAGAACAAGGAGATTCTCCAGTGATCCCCGACATGTTTCCAGAACTGCCTCCGACATCCTCAGTTAAATCTTTCCTCTACCTCTGTAGAGAGTCCTCACCCTGACTCCCTGGAATGGATACCCCCATGCTACCTGGACCTAGGGGAGGCCTTCAGCAAGGGCAAAGTATGTGGCCTACCCCCACGCCGTCCATACGATTGTGCCATCAACCTCCTGCCTGGTACTTCTCCCTCACACAGCCGCATGTACCCTGTATCCTAGAACAAACAAGCTGCTATAGAAGAGTACATACAGGAGGCCCTCAAGCAGGGGTACATATGCCCATCCACTTCACCAGCATCAGCAGGATTCTTTTTTGTGAAGAGAGGCGGCAGACTTTGTCCATGTATAGACTTTCAAGGACTCAATCAGATATCAGTGAAATACTCTTATCCACTTCCACTTGTGCCCTCTGCACTGGAACAGCTCTACAGTGCCACAATCTTCTCCAAGCTTGACCTACGTAGTGCCTACAACCTGGTCCACATCTGTGAGGGTGATGAGTGGAAGGCTGCCTTCAGTATCAGCACCAGCCATTCTGAGTACCAGGTCATGCCTTATGGCTTCTTTTCAGCACCAAGCGTGTTCCAGTGCCTCATTAACAATGTGCTGCAAGACATGTTTGGGATGTACGTCATAGCTTACATGGATGACATCCTGATCTACTTCCCTGATGAAGAGAATCATCTTAACCATGTTCGATCAGTAATCAAGCACCTGTCTAAGAACCATCTCTATGTCAAGGCTGAAAAGTGTGAATTTCACATGCATAAGATCTCCTTCTTGGGGTACATCATCAGTGCTGAGGGGTTCAGCATGGACTCCTCAAAAGTAACTGCAGTCACATCCTGGCCTGTACCCACCTCATTGAAGGAGCTCCAACATTTCCTAGGCTTCACAAATTTTGATCAGCATTTCATTAGAGGGTTCAGTACCCTCACAGCACCCCAACTTCCTTCCTGAAGAAATGACCCAAATGCCTCCATTGGAACCCCACAGCTGAAGAGGCGTTCGACAGGCTCAAAATGGCTTTCACCACAGCCCCTATCCTTTAGCATCAGACCTGACCCAACCTTTCATGGTCAAAGTGGATGCCTCCAATATTGGTGTAGGAGGGGATCTCTCCCAGCACTTCAGCAAAAGGTCCAAGCTCCACCCGGTAGTGTCCTTCTTCAAAAAGCTAATTCGAGCAGAGATAATCTATGATGTTGAGAACTGAGAGCTACTGGCCATCAAGCTCACCTTAGAGGAATGGAGGCACTGGTTGGAGGGGGCAACAAACCCCTTTGTCATTTTTACTGATCATAAAAACCTCAAGTATCTCAAGAAGGCAAAGAGACTGAACCCATGCCAAGCCCGATGTGCACTGTTCTTCACCCACCAACTGCTGCGAAACAAGTACTGGTGGGAGAACATGCTGACTGAGATCATTCACTTCATCTCTTCATGCACCGAGTGCACTCAAGCCAAGATCCCTCAAACTCCTCCGGCTGGCAAGCTATGCCCTCTTCCTGTGCCTCAGAGACCATGATCCCACCTGGCAATCGACTTCATCACCAACCTGCCACCATCCCAAGGCATCTCCACAGTTTTGGTCATTATTGACCGCTTCTCTAATGCGCTGAGACTCATCCCATTATCCAGCCTACCCACAGCATTTCAGACTGCCTGTCATGCTCCACCCTGGACATCCACTCCGGAGATTATGGACCTCTCACACCAGCGCTGATCCGGATCCACGACGGGAATTCCATCTCACCTGTATTCACTTCCTGGTTTTCACCGCTGCCTATTTAAACACTGTTCTCAGACTCAGACTTTGTCAGAAAGTCTCATTTGTTTTCCCTACCCATTTCTGTGCCTTTGTTGCTTTTCATGTGTTTTTTTTTTTCTCTCCAGTGTTTTTCCCTTGTTCATGGTTTCTTTTGGACTAGCTTTTTGTCGATTATATTTTTTTGCACTAGCATTTTTTTTTTCTTGTTTATATTTTTTGCACTAGTGTTTTTCTTGTCCTTGTCTGCCTCATTTGTTTTGTCAAGTTTTGTCTCCTTTTTTTTACATGGACTATTTTTGCCACTTTTTTCATCTTATTTGTTTACCTTTTTGCCACATCCTTTTTTCCCTGGATTAAAACCACCTTATTTATTTGGATTACTGTCTGTGTCATGTTCTGCATTTGGATCCTATCTCACCACATTCCCACCACCCTAACAGTATGTTCTGGCCAACATAGATCCAGCAGAACTGACCCATCTGAGAACGGCTACTGTATACAGCAGCAAGGAGCTCTCCTTGGGACCCACCAACAGGAACTCCAACAGCTTACCCAGGACCTCGCCACCTTGTCCAATTCACTCAACCTCCTAGCCACGCAACTCCAGCATTCTCAAGCTGCGCCTACCCCTGCCCAGCTGCCTCCTTCAGCTCCCACCACCACCACTCTCCATGAACCGAGACTCCCTTCGCCTCAGCCCTACAGTGGAGAACTAGATACCTGCAGATCTTTTTTGTCTCAATGTTCACTGATCTTGGAGCTACAACCACTGGCCTTCCCCACAGAACACTCCCGGGTAGCTTATTCCATCACTCTCCTTACCGGTGAGGCCAGGGAATGGGAACCAGCGGTCTGGGATGTCGATGCATCTTTTTGTTCCAACTTCAAGGAATCAATCCTCAGAGGAAATGAGGTGAACATTCGACTGCTCTCTGTCCGGCCGAGAGGTGGCTAGGGAGCTCATGGAGCTGCGGCATGGGTCCCAATCTACCTCGGACTATGCCATCGAGTTCCGGATGTTGGCAGCGTCATGCGGTTGGAACGAGAGTGCCCAGGTCGACGCATTCCTACATGGATTGTCTGACACCATCAAGGACAAAATGGTATCACGAGAACTGCCATCGGACCTCGCCACTCTCATGGACCTCGCCAATCATATCTGCGCTCGTATCCAACAACGGGGGAGAGAGAAGAGCCACCCCAGCCTCACCTCCTGCCTCGTCCGTTGAACCCATGTAGGTAGAACAAGTATGGGTGTCAGCAGAGGAATGACTGTGCCGGCAAAGCATGGGGGCCTGTTTCTACTGCGGTCAGCAAGGACACATCTGCCGAGCCTGCCTGCTAAAAAGGACTAGCCCACCAGTGAATCGAGGGGCTCTGGTGTGCAATGCTCTGAACCAGTCACCTGCTGACCGACCTTTGTTCCCTGTTATCACTCACAACAACCGGCATCACCATCTTCAGGCACTTATCAATTCAGGGACAGACAGGAACCTGATCTGCTCCACCATCACCAAACATCTCGGAATCCCATTACTTGCCCTCGAGGTCCCTCTCACCGTCCTGACACTCAGTGGCACTGGTTTGACCACCATCACTCATCTTACCATCCCGCTCACCTTAAGGATTTCAGGTAATCACTCTGAAACTATTCAACTTCATGTCATGAACGACCCTCACATTCCTGTAATTCCAGGACTACCCTGGTTGACGCAGCACAGCTCCCACTTAAATTGGACTGATAACACCATCCTAGGCTGGAGTCCTTCCTGCCTGGCCTCCTGCCTGAACTCTGCTCTGCCTCCCGCCAAACCACCTCCAGCTCTCAACTCCCCACAGGAGCAAAAAGATCCGGTGGCTGCGTCTCTCCTAAAGGAAAAACTCAAGAAGGATATCAAGACTAAGCTGAAAAAGACGGACACGCACAAGGACAAGAAGAAAGATAAAGAGAAGCTCAAGAAGCTTAAACCTCTGGTCTCCAGTCCTTTGCTTATTTAAACGCCGTTCTCAGACTCAGACTTAGCCAGAACATCGTGTTTGTTTTCCCTAGCCATTTCTGTGTCTTTATTGCTTTTCATGTTTTTTTTCTCTCCAGTGTTTTTCCCTTGTTCATGGTTTCTTTTGTACTAGCTTTTTCTCGGTTATGGTTTATTGCACTAGCGTTTTTTCTTGTTTATGGTTTTTGCACTTGTGTTTTTCTTGTCCTTGTCTGCCTCGTTTGTTTTGTCTCCTTTTTTTTACATGGACTATTTTTGCCAATTTTTTTTTCATCTTATTTGTTTACCTTTTTGCCACATCCTTTTTTTTCCCTGGATTAAAACCACCTTATTTATTTGGATTACTGTCTGTGTCATGTTCTGCATTTGGATCCTATCTCGCCACATTCCCACCACCCTAACACCGCCGAATTACTGTTCCAGCACGTGTTCCGATACTTTGGCATCCCAGAAGACATAGTCAGTGACATTGACCCTCAATTCATCTCTCGTCTGTGGGCCAGCTTCATGGAGCGGCTAGGGGTCTCGGGGAGCCTCACTTCATGATGATATCCCCAGTCAAATGGCCAGGTAGAGAGAGACAACCAAGAAATAGGATGTTTCCTCAGAATCTTCTGCATGTGAAACCAAGGGGACTGGGCCCGATTCATCCCATGGGCTGAATACACACAAACATATCTCAAGCACTCAGCCACACAACTTACACCCTTCCAGTGTATGCTCGGATACCAACCTTTCCTGTTCCCATGGGATGACTCTCCAGCACGGGTACAGCCCATGGAGGAGTGGTTCACCCATAGCCAGTCTATCTGGGAGTGTAGGGATGGACTGGCATGCTGTAGCCATAGTAACCAATTCCCTTTCACTGTACAGCATTGAACACACCAATCCCTGTACTTGATGCCATGTTCTATCTCTGCCCATTCTTCTGACTCCCTGTAATAGTATTGGATACAGAAATGATAATGGATACAAAATACAGTGACTTCACGACTGTGATTTAAACACATGGTGGAATCAAAATTCTTTTTCTCTGGTAGTGGGTTTCCATACATGAAAGAGTCAAGTCAAGTCAATTTTGTCAAATATGCTATACATGCTTAACATACAGCACAGATGAAATTTCAGTCAAGAGAGACATCATTGCATCTGTGCTACAGGAGAACAAAGGACAAAAGAATGAGCTATTGATACCAGCTCTTTAGCCAAATTTCAATGTATTTGTCTTCGCATAGTTGCAATGATAACTGAACCAGTTAGTTACTGCAGCCCATGCAGTATTTTAAAGAGAAAAGGTGACCGGATCCCTATTCCCTTTTGCAACGTCAATGAACTACAAACAAGATTCCTTCCAGATCATCGGATGACTGACGAGACACAGAAGATCTTCAGCTAATGAGCTGTAGAAGTAAAAGGAAAATTGTTTTCTCCCTGGACCTGCGCTACGCGCTGTCTTTGGATAACAGACGTTGCACTTTCAGTAGCCAAGCAAGAGTGATCTCAAGTCAGGCTGGCATCTGGGCAATTGTTAGTCTTAGTTGTGGCTAGTTAATGTGAAGTGTTGTTTATTTGAATTAATTTATGGTTTAAATGTACACATTTGGATTCACATGAAAGTCAGTCTTAGACTGCATGTTGTTTGATTTACTTTGTTTACTATCTGTATTTATTTAGATTGTGCATGCTCTCTCTCTCTCCCCCCTTACTCTTTTTAACTCCCTCCATTGTACTACATTCCTCAACATTGGGATTTCAGGAGTTATGAAGAAGTTGGGTTTAAGGCCTAGCCAAGACTAGCCCTCCTGTTACCTTCAAATTTACTAATATCTTTTATCCTTGGGGTCAATTTGACCCCAGCAATTTAAACTTCCAAAAAATGATAATTAAAATTGTTCCCCAAGTTTATTTGTCATGTACTTTGTTTGTTGACTACCTAAATAGCCCTTTAACCCTGTATAATTTTAACCCTTTAACCCATAATTTTAGCATTTTATGCTTGTAGCACCAAGCATATGAATAATAATTGAAAAAAATAATAATTTTGTCTAATGTTGCATCTTTTTGGGTGGGAGTAAACCAATATTTTTGGATTTTCTGTAATCGGGCCATTTTGACCATTTTAGGCAATGTTGCATATTTGCAACTATGGGCTTTCCTGATTAATTTCATTCACAAAACCAAATCATTCACTGCAGATCTTTTGGCAGAAAGGTATAGTGAAAGCTCACCAGTAACTGCTAGTACTACAATAAAATTTACATAATAGACCTTTACTGAACATTCTGAATACAAAGTGCTGAACACAAACATCATAAACTTTCCATTGAAGAACAAATTAAACAGATTTCACAGGGATCTTTGTTGTGAAAAAGTGAAGCACATATAAAATGCAAAAAAAAAAAAAAATATGTAAATAAAAATGTACACATGAACTTAAGTAATGTAATGTAATAAAATGTAATGTAAATAAAAAAATGTACACATGAAACAATTAAAAAATGCAAAAAAAAATTGGAGACCTGACCTCCCATTATCGCTGAGAAAGGTGGACGAAGCAGACCACACCAAACGAGACCAGAAAGAACTAGAACAGACCACCGCAAAGCGGATGACTCTAAGTTAGACCAGCATGTGGTACAGCTGTAAATCAAAGGAGTGTAAGTCACTGACCCAAGAAAGTGACTGCTGTGACAACTGTCAGCACATAAAGCACATAAAATGTAATGCAAAAAAAAATTTACACATGAATGTAAATAATGTAATGTAAATAAAAAAAATCAAATAATGTAATGTAAATAAAATATAAATAAAAACAATGCAAATAAATAAAAACAATGTAAATAAATAATGTAAATAAATAAAAATGTAATGTAAATAAATAATGTAAATAAAAAATGTACACATGAAGCACATAAAAAATGCAAAAAACAGTGCAAACGTTCAGGTTTACAGTAACACAATGAACTTGTCTCTGAAATGGTGTGACCCTTCACATTAGCTGTCCAAACAACTGTCCTATCCTATGTTCTTTATCTAGATTACTGTACAAGGTAGGCCCTGTAACAGTTACGCTTCTCACTGAAACATAATCGGACATCACACTTTTCGCAAGCTGTGTCAGAATACCCATCCTTGTAAAAGCTGCATCTGCCACGCTTCTGCAGTTTGGCTGGCAAGTGTCCAACACCATCATAGCGGACATCTTGTGGTGGACCAGCCCTTTGCATCCTTGGTGTATACACTCTGACAACTTCTCCACTAAGCCTTCCACTCTGCCAGACTGGTGCATTTACCATGATCAAAGCACTGGCCAATTCAGCTTGGAATTTCCGGTGCGTCAGAATGTCCTTCTTGGGGACATCAAGGGCACTGCTGTGCTTGCGATACAGCAGCCATGCCTGTATGACAGCAATGGTGATGGTATGCCAAAAGAGGTAGGTGTACCATCTCCTGGCCTTCATTGGGAATCTGTACTTCGAAATCAGACTGTCCAAGAAGTCCACACCACCCATCAGATTGTTGTACACCTTCACAACGTGTGGTCGAGGAACGACAGTGTAGTCCTTCTTTGACTTGTCCCAGTGATGAACATTCTCCACAGGCTCTGGACCAACATACGAAGAAGCCAGGAGTACAGCGCGGTTGTCATACCACCTGACAGCGCTCACCCCATGTGTGGTTTCAACCCGGTAGTCAAAGCTTCCTCTGCCATCCTTCTTGAGATTCTTTTCATCTGTCAACTGGCAATTCTTGAGTCTGTTCTCGCATGCTGTCCCAAGGTACAGGATTCCTCATTCTTTCAGAGCTAGGATTAGCGGCATACTGGTGAAGAAATTATCGGCAGTAGTTTTGTAGGTCTTCCCTGCTGGAAGTTTCACACAGTCGAACAACTACATTGCCAGAAAAAACAAGGCCTGCACCAGCCACAGCACCACCACTACCCTGATAGAGCTCAAAATCATAGAGTTGACCAGAAATACCACAGTGGCACCATATCTTGAAGCCCCACTTATGCGGTTTATTTCAAAGATACTGTCTGATGCTGATGAACTTTCCCTTGAAGGCAACCATCTATTTGTCGATTGAATTGTGATCCTCAGGTACAAGCTTCAGACAATTTCCACGGAACATCTCGAGCCATGGCTTGATTTTCCACAATTTGTCCCTCTTGTCCTGCTCAGTCACAGCCATGTTGTCAACGAAGTGGAGACTAGCTAGGATGCTTTGAAACCTATTGCGGCTCATGACGTCAGCAACTGGTGCATATCTTGTGTCGGATTCCCAGTACATCCTGGTGGCAGGCATGCATACCAAGCCCATCTTAAAAAACATTCCAATGATCTGTTCAATCTCCTTTTTGTTAGTGTTCAGATCCTTTCCATTTTTTGCACTGTGTAAATATTCATCTTACTGACCAGCAACTCAATCATGTCATCATCTATGAACCTCTTGAAATATTCAAGAGGTGTACCAATCTGCAATGGAACATCCATTGGATCTCCAGTAAATTCAGAATCTGGGGCATCATACTGGCATTTCCTCCAAGTGTAGTGTTTTGGATCCCCTCTAGCAGTTGCTGGAGCCTTTTTTTTTCTGTTTGGCTGGCAATAAATTGGCTTGAGGGGTGTCGTCCTCGGAATCCCCATCATCGGTGGTGCCATCATCTTGTTCGTTATCACTTTCCGACTCATCGTGTATGGTGCCAGGCTGGTAATCCTCCTCCTCCTCCTCCTCATCATCATCATCATCATCATTGCTGTCTTCAGCAAGAGCTTCTACTTCACTGTCATCACCGTTATCAAGAAACTGGAGAACATCTTCAATGGTGAATTTCTTTCTTGACGATGCCATCGTGGCTGATAAAAAAGCAAATTATGAGCTATACTTGTATATATTTGAAATAAACAACAATAAGTCTAGGCCTTGCTTACATTCTTACCAAGAAAATAAACTTTACGATCAACAGCAACTACTAGGTGAACATGTAGCGCCTATAATTGTGCTTCAGTTGGGCCCAAAATCAATCAAAGAAATAAATATGTTTTGATTTATTCTTCTAAATGATGAATGATAAGCAGAATCTTCAGCACAAACCTATATACACAGTGTACACTATAATTTTGTGCAGTATGTACAGCATACACTATTTACATAATAATATACCTGAAAGGCCAGAGTTGCATATTTGCAACACTATCTAAACCATGGTTCTAACTAAAATGTTGTTTCAGGAAAATTAAAACAAGTATAATGTATGATTCATATAGACATTGTTTTAACTAGATATATTCACTTTTACTTGATTACTTACCTTGAAGTATGTTATTTTGGTGTCTCAAATGGTGAGCCAGGGCAAGCACATGCTTCACATGACGGAAGCCATGTTGAAATCTGTAGTTACAACATCAGGTGACAGATGGAGACACTTCCGTTGTGTGTTTGCAACTAAGGGATATACAGGTAATAAAGTATACATTAAAATATTGGAATGGCATTTTACTTTTTTGGCCCTGCCCCTCAAAGAAGCTTGTTGCATATCTGCGACTGTGGGTGCTACAGGGATAACATTTGGAATGAAAAAACAATTTCTGTTATCAAGAATAGTAACATGTATTATGTTTGGGGTCAATTTGACCCTAGGAAAAATACACACAATTTCAAAATTTAGAAGGATTTTATTTGCAAAATAGATCATCATCATCAGCAGCACATCAGTAAGGAACACATAACAGTTCTTTATTTACAAAAAAACTATGAAAAAGTACATTTGAGCATTGTGTCAGGGATTGTTCTATGCTACTCTAACGAAACGTCCTTATGGTGAACGAAACGTTTGCTAACGAAACATCCATTGAACGAATCGACCTATAACCCAGAAAACTGAGTCGAAGGAGGATTTTCTTGGAGCAGCTGGGTTACAAATTGGTGAAACCTCATATTGAGAGAAGACAGTGCCTTCCAAGAGCATCAACAGCTGCTGCAACTGTTGTGAGGGACATCCAAAAAGAGACACACACCCCAACTCCTCCAGTGGTTCAAACTGCAGGCAGGAATCGTGGCAGGTGCCAGGTCTGCCCCAACAGAAATGACTCCAAGACCAGCAACACTTGTGTGAAATGCAAGAAATATGTCTGCAAGGAACATGCATGCACTCTCTGCATATCATGTGTGCAGTAGTGCAGGCAAAAGGCTAGAATGTACCTTCTGGTGGCCTGAAGGAAAAATACTGTTCATATTCTGTCTGTTCAAATTCTGTTTAACTTGTTTTACTGACTATGTAACTTTGTTTTTTACTATCACATGTACATATTTGGGGAGCAGGTCGAGTCGTTCAATGGACATTTCGTTAGCAGATGTTTCGTCCACCATAAAGACGTTTCGTTCAACCCATGCAGACGTTTCGTTCAACCCATGCAGACGTTTCGTTCAACTGAGCAGTTGTTGAAGTTGGATGCCAATCTTCTTTTACCGAGGAACTGGAACTTGACCAGTAGAACTGATAATAACGAATAATAATACAAATAATACAAAAGCTCAGCAGAATAGGTAGCCTGAACGAAACGACTGCTCAGTTGAACGAAACGTTTGCATGGGTTGAACGAAACGTCTGCATGGGTTGAACGAAACGTCTTTATGATGAACGAAACGTCTGCTAACGAAACGTCCATTGAACGAATCGACCTGCTACCATTTTCTGCTGTTCCAGTCCTTGTTTATTTCACTCCATATTACAAAGGCATTGTAGGCACTCACATCAATGATGTTGAAGAAAATTACAAGGGGCCAACAGGCAGTCATGCGTCGGCAGCTGTATGTGGCTGTGACCTTGTCCAAGTTATCAAACCCACCCTTTGTCTCATTGTAGTCACGAAAATTTGTGGTTTTCTGTCTTCTCTGGTGCTCAGGAGAGCATCTTTGTGCATGGTGCTCATCAGCAGGACATTTTCCCTTTATTGAGGCAATTGGAGATGACAGTGGCTCTGTCAATGAAGGCAAACATTGAAGATGTTACTTTCCTGTTCTTCATCACAAGCAGCTCAGAGGGAAGCTCCCGCTTGTTTTGTCTCACTGTCCCCAACATGGTAACCTTCCTTTTCAGCAGTTCTACCCAGGGCGTACGATGCAAAAAAAAAATATCACATGTAATGTTATGATGGGCATCATGGTGGTGTCGTGGTTAGTGCTGTTGCCTCACAGCAAGAAGGTCCGGGTTTGAGCCCCGTGGCCAGCAAGGGCCTTTCTGTGCAGAGTTTGCATGTTCTCCCTGTGTCCGCATGGGTTTCCTCTGGGCGCTCCAGTTTCCCCTACAGTCCAAAGACATGCAGGTTAGGTTAACTGGTGACTCTAAATTGACTGTAGGTGTGAATGTGAGTGTGAATGGTT
>JAPEIY010000004.1:29103505-29115252 GCA_026122135.1 Cathorops aguadulce | reverse complement strand
GAGGGCCTTTCTGTGTGGAGTTTGCATGTTCTCCCCGTGTCTGTGTGGGTTTCCTCTGGGTGCTCTGGTTTCCCCCAAAGACATGCAGGTTAGGCTAATTGGTGGCTCTAAATTGACTGTAGGTGTGAATGGTTGTTTGTCTCTGTCTTGGCCCTGTGATGATCTGGCGACTTGTCCAGGGTGTATCCCACCTCTCGCCCATAGTCAGGTGGGATAGGCTGCAGCTTGCCCGCAACCCTGCACAGGATAAGCGGTTATGGATAATTGATTGATGGATGGAATTAATGAATTTACGGCCACGTGGCCCTAAATTCTCCGCTATTTTTTCCTGCTTCACCATGACACAATACAATATACTACATCATGCATCACGTGGTGGGCTTTCCCCATTCGTGCAAGGCATTGTGGTATACAAATTTGAAACAGGAGAGAAAAATGGAGGACGTGAGCGTGTGAATGTAATGTGAAAGACTGACTACAGTAATGGAAAGCGAGAAGAAAAGACGTTATGCTGTGAAGGAAAGGAACCGTAGGACCAAACTAATAAATATCGGCAGTCAGAGAGCATCTCGGTGTGATCAGCTGTTCGTTTAGCAATAGAATAATGGAACCGTCAGTGCACGGTCAAGGTAAACCCGTAGATGGCAGTAATGCAACACTGGATACCAGCTGCCATAAAACCCAAAAGAAGACAACGACAACAGGTAAACATAGAAGAAGAAACCTTGATTCATCACATGCACACTTCAAGCACAGTGAAATTCATCCTCTGCATTTAACCCATCTGATGCAGTGAACACGCACATACACCCAGGGCAACCACACTACAGCGCCCAGGGAGCAGTCAAGGGTTCGGTACCTTGCTCAAGGGCACCTCAGCCCAAGGCCACCCCATGTCAACCTAACTGCATGTCTTTGGATTGTGGGGGAAAACAGAGCACCAGGAGGAAACCCACACAGACATGGGAAGAATATGCAAACTCTACACAGAAAGGCCCTCGCTGACTGCTGAGTTCGAACCTGGAACCTTCTTGCTGTGAGGTGACCGTGCTAACCACTACACCACCATGCTGCCCTGACTATTAGACACCTGAGTTAATGATTAATGAATTTATGAGACTGATCCCTTTTTACATGAGACTGATTTGATAAGCCTATTGCACCTACAGGGTGCAGAGCCAGATACCAATGGGTGATCTGGGCGTTATCATACTTCATGTGGTGGAACCACTGGAGCAAAGTATGATCTGAGCAGAGGGTGAAAGGGTATCCCAGCAGGTAATAACGGAGGGTGATGACTGCTCATTTGATGGCCAAGCACTCGTTCTCAATGGTGATGTACTTCATCTCCCGCAAGGAGAGCTTGCGGCTGATGTACAGCACAGGGCGCTCCTCTTCCTCTACTGTTTGGGACAAAATGACCCCCAGCCCTTTGTGCAATGTGTCAGTCTGCAACAGAAAAGGGAGAGAGAAGTCAGGGGAGTATAAAAGTGGCCTCCACACAGTGAAGCTTTTACCTGGTTAAAGGCTTGCTGGCATGGCTCCATCCACTGGACCAGATCTGGCACTCCTTTTTTTAGTGAGGTCAGTCAGAGGGCTGGTGACATGCAAAAAAATTAGGTATGAACCACCTCCATGAGATGCTGAAATGTCGCTGGGGCTCCAAACACCCTGAAAGGAAGGGTGAAAAATTGGTATAAACCAAATGGAGTAGAAAAGACCATTTTTTCATGGGATAATGGAGTCAAGGGGATCTGTCAATATCCCTTTGTTAAATCCAGTGTTGAGTAAAAGCAAGCCATGCCTAATCAATCAAGCAGTTCATCAATGCAAGGCATCGGATATGCATCAAATTTAGACACAGCATTGACTTTTCTATAGTCTACATAGAACTGGACTGACCTGTTGGTCAAGACCACCAGGATGCTTCAGTCGCTGTGTGACTCCTCAATTACCCCCATCTTCAGCATAGCCTGGAGTTTGTCCCGAACCACATTTTTCTTGTGTTCAGGGAGCCAATGCAGATGGCTGCACACCACCACCCCTGGGGGAGTCTCAATGTGGTGTTCTCTGAGGTCAGTGCAATCAGGGATGGATGAGGACACATCGGAGAATTCCTCCTACAACCTAATGAACTGTGCTGTCTGGAACAGTGAGAGGTGTCGCTACAGGGGACCGGGGTGAATTGGGCCACACTTTTTAAACTTAGCTCCAGTCCCAGCTCCACCATCTCTGGAACTATCCTCACCAGTCACAAGAACCTCCTTGCTCCATGGTTTCAGGAGATTGAGGTGGTAAATTTGATGTGCCACCCTTATCTGGACATTTTACTTCATAGTCAAGCTCTCCAATTCACCGTGTGACCTCAAAGGGCCCTTGCTACTTGGTAAGAAATTTTGAACTTGAAGTGGGTGGTAAAATGAGGACGTTATCTCCCAGTGCAAATTCCCTTAGCTGTACTCTTCTATTGTACCGGGAAGATTGACATTCTTGAGCCTGTAGCAAATTCTCCTAGGTTATGTGACTTAATGCATGGAGTTTTGCTCTCAGGTCAAGAATGTACTGAATTTTGTTTTTGCTTTGAGAAGGCTCCTCCTGCCAATTTTCCCAAATGATGCCTAAGACACCACTGGGCTTGTGCTCGTACAACAATACAAACAAGGAAAACCCAGGGGAGGCTTGTGGGACCTCACGCACTGCAAACAACAGAGGGTCTAGCCATCTGTCCTAGTTTTTAGCATCCCTGTGAATTAACTTACGAATCATATTTTTAAGTGTTTGGTTAAATATTTTGACCAACCCGCCCATTTGCAGATGATAAACATGAGTATAAATGAATTTAATCCCCAATAATTCATACAGTTCATGCAATGTGCATAACATAAAAACAGTGCCTTGATCAGTCAGAAATTATTTTGTAATCCTGACTCGGGAGATAAAGAAGAGTGCCTCCACAACACTACATGCTGAGATATTGTGAAGAGGCACTGCTTTTGGATATCACATTGCATAATCCACTAATCCACTATGACAAACACAAAGTGATACCTGCGTGCATATTGATCTAATGACCCAGTGAGATCCATGTCAATTCTTTCAAAGGGGAGTTCCATCAATGGCAATGGGCGCAATAGTGCTTTTGGTGTGGCCACTGGATTTACCAGCTGGCATTCGTGACATGCCGCACACCACCTGCAGACAACAGCATGAATCCCTGGCCAATAGAAATGGGCCAGGAGATGATTCAGTATTTTATCCTGCCTAAAATGCCCAGCCATAGGATTATGATGAGCCGCATGTTGGCTCTTTCAGACAAACAACTGTGTCATCTTTTCTTTTGTCTGAGTGTCTTGTGTCACTTGATATAGCTTATCCTTAATAATACAAAATTATTGGAAGGATAATGCAACATTAGGTTGGAGGATTTGGCTATCAATTGCTTTCACTTCATCAAAAGTGTGTCTTCGAGACTCGTCATTCATCTGCTCCGATGGGAAGTTCCCTAAAGGGATTCCTTAGAGAGGGAGGAGAAATTTCCCTACTTTCTGTGTCATCGTGATGCAGACCTGATGCAGAGGGTCCTGGGACCGCCTCCCCAGAGAATGTTGCAGTGAGATTCCCCCATGATGATGTACTACTGCAGGACCCACCCACGACTATGTGTTTCATTAACATTTTAAACCCAGGCCAATCTATTTCCAGGATCAGAGGGTGGGTGAGGCTTGGACTAACTACTGCCTCCACACTATGCTTTTCTCCCCAGAAATGAATAGTGATGGGCACTAGCGGATATTTGTGTATATCACTGTGCACACAATTAACCTTCACTAAACGTGCATTCCCCAGTGCCCCACACTGAATCAGACTTTGATGTACAGAGGTCTGATTACAACCCAAATCCATCAACACCTGATATGTACCCCCTTGAATACTCACCGGTATGCGGTATGTTCCACCTCGATTGGGGGTGGCTTCTGACACTTCAGGGATCCAGACAACTGCCCCCACCTCCATCACCTGGCACTGGTGCTGGAAGTGCTCAAGTTCCCTGCAGTGCCAGCACACTGGCCCAAGCTTCACCTCTGTATTGCTGGGACGAGGAGCACTCACCTGTGGGGAAGACACAGAAACATAAGGGCCAGAGGGGGAAGGGGAACCTTGGGCTCAGGGAGCTGGCTGTGGGGGAATCAGCCCCCACTTCCATGGTGCAGGGAAGGGACTGGAGGGAGGGGGATCACAGAATGAGAGAGAGAGAAGAATACAACACTGGATGTCTGCCTGTCACTGGAACTGTTGTCAGATGGTCCTTCAATGGTGAATGGTGAAGTCAGGTTCACTTTTTGGGTTTTATTTACAGCCACAACTCAAAGAAAACAAGCTTTTCAGTTGTCTTAACTCAATTCTTGGGGAGTAATGCACTGGCGTGACTTCAGCCCAGGGAAGAGGATGACTTTCTGCTCCTCTCCCCCTTTTATCTGCTCCCGCTCACTGCACACAAACACTGAGCACATTAATTCACAGCAGGTGCTTCCACTTTGCCACTCACCTTCCCTGACTCCACTCTCCATTCACAAACCAGCCCTTGACCATGCCCCTGCTGTCACACCATCAAAACAGTAAACAGTAAAGATTAAAAATACAGTAATTAGCACTATTCAACAACTGTAGGAATACATATTGTAGGAATGGCAACATTATAAAGTATTAAATGCTTTACTGTCCCAAATTTTTTGAAATGTTTTGCAAGAATCAAAATTAAAACAAGTGTTTATTTAAAATAAACAACAACAATAAACTTCATGAGATAAAACTCATCCAAGAGAAACAATATCCATAATTACTTTAAGATATGAAGTGTCTTTTAATTAATAAAAATAAATAAAAGCCATTGAATTAAATGGTGTGTCCAAACTTTTGACTTGTCCAGAAGCCAAGATCTGTCATGGTATGGGGTTGTATCAGGGCAAAGGTAACTAACATTTTTGTGATTGCAGCATTAATGAAGAAAAGTACATTGAGATTTTGGAGCAACATATGCTGCCTTCAAGACAAAATCTTTTCCAGGGATATTTCAACAAGCCAATGCAAAACCACATTCTGCACACATGAGAAAAGCATGGCTGCAGAAGAAGAGGGTGCCTGTCCACTCTGTCCCCAATAGAGAATGTGTGGTAAATTTTTACATGAAAACTGACAATGATGACCCCATACTGTTGCACAGCTTAAGACCTGTTTGCAGTAAGAATGGAACAAAATAACACCTGAAATGCTTCATTACTTGATATCTTCAGTCCCTAAACATATTTTAAATGGCAGGAATGGCAACATTATAAAGTGGTAAATGCTTTACTGTCCCAACTTTTTTGAAATGTTTTGCAAGAATCAAAATTAAAATAAATGTTTATTTAAAAACAACAACAATAAAATTCATGAGGTAAAACTTCAAATAATGTTATGTTGTACTGTTTGGAGTGCAGTACAAGTCAAAGATTATTTACAAATCATTGTATCCAGTTTTTATTTAAATTTCAACATACCATCCCAACTTTTTCTGATTTTGGGTTGTAGAAATAAGTGACCCATTTGGTATGTCTAAACCTACAATAACCAAGGTATTCCCTAGTGTGCTGCATGCCTTCACTGGGCATCCTGAATACATCAGGTTTTCTTATGACACATGCCCTCCTACTTTTCTAAATTATGGCGCTAAATAATAGCTTTTAATTTTGATAACATAAAATAACTTACACAGCCCTGAGATTTTTTTTCTTTTGCTCTTTTGTCCTCAGCTTGCACTTTTAGCTCTCTATCAGCTTTTTGTTTTATGGAGTTTTGTGAATGTTACTAAATGCAAATCAGGTGTTCCATGAAGGCATTTTGAACTTTACATGTGATTTTGCCATTTATCGCCATCACATGTGAGTAAGAAGAACATCAGCATTACAAAACTTTTGTAAATCTGGTGTGGCCTATGAAAACATACACAAAACTTTACTAAAAGATTAATAAATAAAGCCCATTAAATATAACCATGAACAGATAAAAAAAAATATAATGTATCATACAATGTTGTCCTTTAATTATTAGAAAATGTATAATCATTGGTGAATTGCTGTGGTCTCAGGGGAATAAAACACTTCAGAAACTGCTGTTATAGGAAAATAATCTTTGAGGTGGTAACTCTGCTTCATCACATCACCCTGTATTTGTTGTTTTCCTATAATGTTACAGCCCCAAGTATTTTTCCCTTATAGCATTTCAGTTACTTTACTATATTTTAACTATGATACTGTATGGTATCTGTGTTTATTAAATATTTAGCCAGAATACTACCATGATTTTACTGTGGTACAGGTAACTAAGGTATAACCAAAGTTTTTTTTTTTTTTTTCAAGTAACTAGAACTTACCTGAATTGAACTGGAAGTTGTAAATATATAGTTGTGGCAATGTTATAACAGTCTTCCCCTGACTGCCATTTGTCTGAATTTTACAAAAAAAACTCTCTCTTAAAATGATATTTATAAATAATTTTTATTGGGCGGTTGACTGATCAGAATAAAATGTTTAATTTCAAGGTCAGGAAGTAGCTTTCCTTAAACTAAAACAAGATAAAGAAGTGAAAAATAAATCCCCAAATAAACTTTTATTGATATCTGCAGCACATGTACTTGAAATTTCCGACATTTTTATTACTATATTACTACATGTGTGACAACTTCCTTTAGAATTCCTTCAGATAACAACATACTACAAAAATTAGTAATAATTCAAACTACATAATGGTTGAATCACCAGTAGGCAGAATGTTGAAATACTAATGCCATTTCCAGAAAAGTTGGGATAGTTTCCAAAATGCAATAAAAACAAAGATATGTGATTTGTTAATTCACACGAACCTTTTATTTAACTGACAAAAGTACAAAGAAAAGTTTTTCATGACCATCCAGTTTGTTATCAGAGAAAGGTGCATCTGTGATGGTATGGGGGCTGTATCAGTGCCCATAGCATGGATGAATGGATGAGTTTGTGAAGGTACCAGTTATATATTGGGGCATATATTGGGATTTTAGAGAGACAAATTCATCAAGGCAACATCTTTTCCCAGGAAGTCCAAGCTTTTTTCAGCAGGACAGTGCCAGGCCTTATTCTGCACAGGCTAAAACAGTGTGGCTTCATAGACAGAGTGCATGTGCTTGACTGGCCTACTGCCAGTCCAGATCTGTCTCCTATTGAGAATGTATGGCACATCATGAAGAAGAGAATCAGACAACAGTGACCATAGACTGTTGAGCAGGTGAGGTCTTGTATCAAGCAAGAATGGACAAAAAATAAAATTGTAAAACTAACAATCAGTACCCTCAGATCGCATACGATTAAAAAGTATTATTAAAAGGAAAGGTGATTTAATACAATGGTAATAATTCCTCTGTCCTATCTTTTTTGTATGTGTTGCAGGCATCAAATTTTAACTTCATTTATATTTACAAAATACAATTAAGTTGGTCAGTAAACTTATTGAAAATATTTTCTTTGTACTTTTGTCACTTAAATAAAGGTTCATGTGAATTAACAAATCAGATTTTTGTTTTTATTGCATTTTGGAAAAATCCCAACTTTTCTGGAAATGAAGTTTCCAGAGTTTCTATGAGAACCATGAAAGTAATCACCACCAAAGATACTAACAGGTTTCCATCTGTAAGTAGCTTTATTTCATTGAAGAGTTGAACAAAAAATGTTTTATGAACTATTAACATTATTTTCCAATTTTAGCAGCACAGCTCAGACCCAATTTAAATGTGGTTACAAAAGCGTGAATGCTCACCTACTTTACTTGTATTATCCCTGAAGGGGAACAATTTGTGTGATAATTAACACTCATGCCCACACTCAGTCCTGTATGTCTATAAGACCTCTCTGTAATATGAATTCGATGGTAATTTAGCCTTGCAGGATGGCGTCAATACTTATAACTCTCTCCACCATGATTGTTTACCCATCCGAGCAAATGCTGACATGTGCTACTTGCATTAAGTCATTTCCACATAAAAGCCACCTTTGGACATGTCCGAGTCATCTTTTATGCTCATTATGTTACAGTGTTCGCTGTTAAGACGTTAATGAGCTGCAAGGGAGCGGTTTAGTCCACTATCATTGCTGTGATGCTCCTCCAATGGGATGCTTATGGGCTTTGCATGTGACTCCTCTGTTCAATTAGTGCCAATGAAGAAGCTTTGGAGAGTGAGGCCAAACAGGAAGTGACTGACAGCAGGAATCATTTGTTTCCTTTGGAAAGGAGAACTTTCTGAGTTTGTGCCAAAGACTGGTGGTGAAAACCTTTAGCATGCCCAGTGTTCATACCAGTTCACTGCCAAAAAAAAAAAAGAGTAATTAGTACACATTGTTATAGTTTATGAAGTTATACTTATTTAAATATTCATTATTTATTGTATAATTATAGCACATTTCAGTTGAACTGATTGATGAGTATCTAATTGGTAAGAAGGTGTTGATTGCCATGTCTAAGGCAAATCACAGGTTTATATACAGTAAATGCACTTGTTCAAATGCTGTATTGTTTGTATAGTAATTCATTCACAGAGACCTGGATGGTTTACTCTTAGGCTAGACATAAAATTAAAATATTTTTAATCTGCTATTTAGCAAAGAAAAACTGTATATTGTACTGTATAGGTACTGTATATTGTATATAATGGTGACGTTTTCTCTAAGTAGATGATTGTTTAAAGCAACACTAGGTAATAATTTTACCTTAACATATCAGCTTCAAAATCATTTTGATGGTACACTGATTTGTAATAGAGAGAATGGCTTGTCTTCCATTCTGAATCCATGCCTGGTTCACCAGTTACAGCACTATGTAACTCTGGTGGGGCATCCCTGAGACATCTCAGGAGAACTGCTTAACACTTTACAGCACTCCAAGTAGCTTCCAAAATCGGTCAGCAACACAAAAATAAGCAAAATCAGTATTCTCAGTACAGGTCATCATGGCAGTTGACGTCAAGAAACCAAAGAAGATGCTGTCAAAGGGAGCCAGGAAGAAAAAAGAGAGAGTGACCAAACAAGATACAGGACAAGAGTACATCTTGAAGTGGATTTTACTTGCTGCTAAGAACTAAGAGAGAAATGGCTGCAAGACAGACACCAAGCTGGGCTTTGTACTGTTGAACCAGTAAGTAATATTACATTAGCTGCCTCACTATGTGTTGTGTTGTTGCACTTGCTTGATGTTTGGCTGTGATAGCAAAGTTGTTGACTTACTAACTTTTGATCATAAGCCAAGTCAGCCCAATTTGACAGAGGTTTAGCCATGAGCTACATCTTGAGGCGTTGTTAGTAATCTTGCTAACACATGCACATTGGTACTGCTAATAAGTGCTATTGTACTGGTTGCTATCTAGCTGTGTTGGCTCGCCTGTCAATCAAGTTTGCATCACTTTGTCACACTGAAGTCAAGAATTGTCTAAAAATTAATTTTGCCTCTACAGGTACTCCTGACACAAATTGTGTCAGGGGCACCTGTAAAGGAAAATTTAATTTTTAGACATTTCTTATGACTTCAGTGATCTTTAGAAAAGTAAGCTTCAGAGACACTGTGTAAGGGAAAATATCATTTTTTAGTAGATTCAGGAGTGGGACATTCTGTCATTAGATCCTCAGAGTTTTCTACACAGCCAAAGATCAGCAATCAATCTCAGATCACTGTGGGTTCCTCTGGACAACAAGTCCTCAATAAATTTACTGAGTCACTCCTCTGTAGACCGGGTGAATCTGAAATATTTGAGTTTTAATTTTTATTGTCTCATCGTTGTGCAGCAAATATACTATGGAGAGATCTGATACATAGGTTAGGCATAAGTCTCCTATATACTCCAGATGGGTTACAGGTAGTGCGTATCCCAGATGAGGAGAGCACAGTCATGGAAATAGTTAAACTAGACCCAGCTCCACGCCTTTATGTGTATGAGTGGAGGTTGGCACCCTCAGATGTTCTGAATATGAATTGGGAGTTGATTGAGATGGCAAAAACACGCACTAACTCAATTGGTACTGATTATATGCAAGTCGAAAACTTACATTGCACCGCTCATGTTAGCCACAGGCACCCAGATGTTAAATTCAAGCAGTGAATTTTAATTCAAGCAGTGAGGTTTAAGGAAGGTAGAAGACGTGAGGAACTGTTGTTGAAGTTATTTTGGGGTAATCATAGATGTGCTGTATTTGTACAACCACCAAGTGATTATCAACTGATGTTTAGTTCACACATGGCTCTGCACGTGTCTTTGGCAAAACAACAAGTGGATAGGTGGAAGGATTTGGGTTCATGGGTGTTGAAGTGTGTAAATGCAAGTGATTGGCAACATACTACTGATCAAAGATTACTGTACAGTAAAAACATGAATGCATTTCAAATGAATCTGGATTTCACTGTCTCTGTAAAGAGAAACACAGTGTCAACCAGCAAGAAACCTGTGCCAGAGACCGAATGACAATTTATTAAACTTATAGTTGATTCCCCATGCTAAGCAGAGGTCCCTAAACAGCTTTGGGCACAGGGCAAACATGATGTAGGCCTGATAAAAGGTATTGAGCCAGTGGTGATCACCCCAAAATCTGATTTTAGACCCTGTAAGCCCAAGTATCCCCTGAAACCTGAAGCTATAGAGGGCATTAGGCCCATGTTTAATTCTTTAAAGGCAGCAGGGGTAATTGTAGATTACCCTAACTCCCCCATGCACACTCCCATTTTTTTGGTTAAGAAAAACACTGAGCCAGGCCAACCCACTGAATGGAGATTTGTACAAGATTTGCAGGCGGTAAATGCAGCTGTAAGAGTTCGAGCTCCTAATGTTCCTAACCCTAACCCGCTTACTATTCTTTCACAAATACCACCAAATAGCACACATTTTTCTGTAGTTTACTTTGCAAATGCATTTTTTGTTGTGTTTTCTCTGACCTATGTAAAGTGACCTTGAGTTTGAGAAAGGCGCTATATACATGTAACTTATTACTATTGTTATTATTTAGTGTGCATTCATCCAGACAGCCAGTTCTGGTTCACGTTTCAGTTTGATGGTTGACCATATACTTTTACGCACCTATGTCAGGGACACTGCAAGTCTCCCACTGTTTACAATGAAGCATTGAGACAAAGCCTCAGTTCTCTTGTGTTGACAGAAGGCTTCACCTTAATTCAATATGCCGACGATCTACTTTTGGCTGCACCTTCTGAGGAGCAGTGCAGAGCTGACACTAAGGCCCCATCCACACGAGTACGTGGCCTCACCTAATACGCTGTCGTTTTGAAAAAAAATCTCCGTAAACACGGGGTAGTTTCGATTCACTGGAAATGACCCAAAACACTGTAGTACATATGCCAGGCCTGTATGTGGTGCTGTGGGGCCGCCACACCAATACACTAAAACCGGAAGGGAAGCCATGGAGCATACGAATAAAGGTCATGCACTGTTTTCAAACAAGCTCATAACATGATAACTTTTGTTGCTCCTCGCAGTAATATACAACCCCAATTCCAAAAAAGTTGGGACAAAGGACAAATTGCAAATTAAAACGGAATGCAATAATTTACAAATCTCAAAAACTGATATTGTATTCACAGTAGAACATAGACAACATAACAAATGTTGAAAGTGAGACATTTTGAAATTTCATGCCAAATATTGGCTCATTTGAAATTTCATGACAGCAACACATCTCAAAAAA
>JAPEIY010000004.1:28996649-29007704 GCA_026122135.1 Cathorops aguadulce | reverse complement strand
TTGTTTTCTCGAGATCACGGAATAATTGTTGTGTTTTCTCGAGATCTCGAAATAAAGGCTTTGTTTTCTCGAGATCTTGAATTAGTTGTGTTGTTTTCTCGAGATCCTGAATTAATTATATCGTTATCTCGGGAAAATAAGGTGAATTAAAAAAGCATTACAAAAAGGGCCTCTGTCGGCTTCTGTAGTCTTTCTTTTAATTCATCGTGATGCAGTATTTTTGTGGTATCGGTGTGTGTATTTTGTAGATTGTTTGCAGTGATGGTGTGATACTTGTTGTAGTTTTTACATTCATTCTTGTTTTGATGTGCCTTGCCTCCTAATAAAAATATTAAATATACAAAATCCACACCTTCAATCTTGACTAAAGTTTGTAGCTGACCACATGAACAAAGAAAAAGTCTTCTGAAGGAAAAGTTTTATGGTCAGATAAAACACAGATTGAGTTGTTTGGTCACAATGAGCAAATGTTTGGAGGACTAAATGTGAGGCATTTAACCCCAAGAACACTACCAAATGTTAAGCAACTGTTAAGCATGGTTAAACAAAGTGGATGTATTCTACCAAATCATTATACACATCCGGGCTAACATGAGATGCGCACGCACCGCTGCGGATCAGTGCACATATTCGAAAGTCGTGGGAAGGACGCATGTTTTTTGGAGGCCACTTTAAAGCGTTTACAATTGCAGTTAGTAAGTTTTTCTCTTTTTACCTGAAATGCTAGAACACTGGCAAGCCTATTGTTGTTATTTGCCGATAACCGGAGATGCGATGTGTCTCACTCAGGTCAAACAAAATTTTAGTGTTTTAAGATTTTTGTTTTAAAGCAAGCCACAAGACTGCAGGATGTGTCCTGAATCTTCGTATAAGAGGCATAACGCATTTATACCTTGCAAATTTTGGATTTTTTGATCCGATTGTTAGTATTTGCAACGAGCTTGCGAAATACCAGAGTTTATTTCAATTCTTGAATGCACATGGTGTGACAAGTCCGCCATTTTGAATATTTTTTAAAGCGAGGGCTTAACTTCACTCCTGTTGTTACGGTTTTAGGTCACGGACGACCTTGAAGCCAATGACCCACTTCCTCCTAGTGATTCTACAGACCACTTTTTGGAAAATTACGACTGATTTAATGCATGACATGAAAAGATAAATCCTAAATGAAGTGTCTAGATGAATCGATCAAGTCTATCAAGACTTTGAATGTACTGAGGGAAAGATAACAGATATTGATGAATCAAAGACTGATGATCAGTTTAAGTCCCAGCAGGACAATGAGCTTGAGAGAAAAATCAATGAGTTATTAAAGCCCAACGTATCAGACACCAAGGGACCTTTTAAATCCCTGGTGCAGGAATTGAGTACTGCAGAAAAAACAGGCCCTGAAATTGATGGAGATTTAGCAGATATTGTTAATAGTCTTCTTAAAGACTAAGCAAAGAGAAACTTACTGAAGTATAAGATAAGTATCTCAAGCCTGTCAATTGTGCAAATCTGGTTGCTCCCAAAATCAATTAACAGATATGGCAACAACTTAAGCAGAAAACCAAGAACACAGATGCAGCTTTTCAGAATGATATCAGGCTTACAGGCAGTACTCAAAGTTTGTAACAACACAACTGGTAATGGCAAGCAGGTCTTCATACATGCTGTAGTGATGTTACTTACTGCAAATAGAGATATTAATCTCAAAATGCAGGGATCTCATCCGACCAGACCTAAACAAGCAGTATGCTTCTCTGTAATCCATCTACCCCAATTTCAACTTTGTTGTTTGGGGATGAATTCAATAAGGAGGCAGAAGATGTGACAAGCTCCAATAAGCTCAGTAATAAAGTTACTACAAAGCAACAATATGAGCCTTACAAGACTTCAGCCACAAGAGGTCGGGGTCGTGGACATTTTTCCAATTCTGCAAGAGGAAGAGGCTCAAAATCTACAAGCCCTTTTTTTTGTTTTTTTAAAGGGGCAGAACGGGGCTAGGCAGACTGGGAAAACACAGTCCCCCAAGACTCAACAGAAGGACCTTCTAATCAGATAAGTGATAATAAAGTTGCTTTGTTATTTAAGAATCAAAGGGCATTCCAAGCAGGTGGATTACTCTGTCCATGCCTGGAAATGTATTACATCTGATCCATTTATATTGGATACAGTTGCACATTGTCAAAGAATTTGATTCTATACCTCATCCTAATATTAATATAAGTAGCCCATGTTACTCTTTCACTGAGATCGAACAAACTATTATTGATGGTGAAATAAGTTTCTTGAGAAAGGGATAATAAGATTATCCACAGCTGAAAGTGGTCAAATAGTGTCTCCTATATTTGTTAGATCTAAAAATGATGGTTCATTTAGGGTGATATTTAACTTAAAAAAATTGAATAAATGTGTGACCCATTATCATTTAAAAATGGATACTTTAGACAAAGCTATCAAGCTGATGCAGCCTAACTGTTATATGACTTCTATTGATCTTAAGGATGCATATTATCCTATTCCTATACTGTGGATATAAGAAGTGTACACACCCCATTAAAATCGTAGGTTTTTCTGATGTAAACAAAATGAGACCAAGATAAATAACTTCAAAACTTTTCCCACCTTTAATGTGACCTATAACCTGTACAATTAAATTGAACAAACAAACAAATCTGTTTGGGGGGGGGAACAAAACAAAACACAATAAGCTAGTTGCATAAAGTGTGCATGCCCTTACACTAATAGTTTGTTGAAGCACCTTTTGACTTAATTATAGCATTCAGTCTTTTTGGGTACATACCTGCCATCAACTAAAATGACTGATTAACCCCAAATAAAATTCAGCTGTCCTAATAGGATTTTCCTGACATTTACTCAGTTGCATCCACCAGCAAAAGTCAGGGCTCGCAGAGAGCTTACAAAGCATCAAAGGGGTCTCGTTGTTGAAAGGTATCAGTCAGGAGAAGGGTACAAAAAAAAATCCCACAGCATTAGATATACCATGGAGCACAGTAAAGACAATCAAGAAGTAGAGAAAATATGGGACAAACAGTGACATTACCGAGAACTGGATGTTCCTCCAAAATTGATGACAAAAACTGGTCAGGGAGGCTGCCAAGAGGCTTACAGCAACACTGACGGAGCTGCAGGCATTTCTGGCAAGTAATAGTTGTGTACTACATGTGACAATCTCCCGTATTCTCCATATATCTGGACTATGGAGCAGGGTTGCAAGACGTAAGCCTTTTCTTACAGAGAAAAGCATCCAGGCCCGACTAAATTTTGCCCCCCCAAAAGCATGTGGGAAAATGTGTTATGGACTGACAAAACCAAAGTTGAACTTTTGGGCAACAATTCTAAAAGGTATGTTTGGCGCAAAAAAACACTGCACATCACCAAAAGAACATCATACCCACAGTGAAGCATGGTGGTGGGCAGCAGCAGCATGTTTTGGGGTTGTTTTTCTTCAGCTGGAACAGGGGCTTTAGTCAAAGTGGAGGGAATTATGAACAGTTCTAAATACCAGTCAATTTTGGCCCAAAACCTTCAGGTGTCTGTTAGAAAGATGAAGAGGAATTTCATCTTTCAGCATGACAATGACCCCAAAAAAGTTTTGGAATGGCCCAGCCTGAACCCAGACCTAAATCCAATTAAAAATCTGTGGGGTAACCTGAAGAGGGCTGTGCACAAGAGATGTCCTCGCAATCTAACAGATTTGGAGCGCTTTTGCAAGGAAGAGTGGACAAATATTGCTGAGTCTAGATGTAGCAGGCTGATAGACTCCTACCCAAAAAGACTGAATGCTGTAATTAAATAAAAAGGTGCTTCAACAAAGTATTAGTTTAAATGTGTGCACACTTATCCAACAAGTTTATTGTAGGTTTTTAATTTTTTTATGTTTTCCCCCTAACTTTTTTTTTTCAATTGAATTGTACAAGTTATAGGTCACATTAAATGTGGGAAAAGTTTTGAATTTTTTTTGTGGTCTCATTTTTTTACATCAGAAAAACCTATCATTTTAACACCATGTGTACACTTTTTATATCTACTGTATGATTGTGGTAGTGAAGGTGTGGTCAAGCATTGGCTGGGAACAGGAGTCAGGTTGAACCAGCAGGTAACATATGACAAAGCACACCCATGTCTAATTACTGGCTGTCTATTAATATGTGTATTTCAGAGAGCCAGTACTGAGAAAGAGAGAGAGAGAGCTGTATCTCCTCACGTGAGTCTGGATATGAATGTCTAAATCACTGAAAAGTGTTGTTAAAATAAAAAAGCACATCTTGAATTGTAGTGTCTGGCTCCAGTTCCTCATTGCCTCCTCAAAAAGTTGTTACATTAGTGCTGAAACCCAGGAATTGAGGGACAAATGCCACCATGGAGTCCACACCAGTCAGGGAGGTATTCCAGACCCTCACTGCTGACCTTCAATGCCAATACCAAGAGCTGCTCATACTGTCCAATGAGTAGGTGTAGTACTTCCAGACTCTGTAGAGGCCCAGTTGAAGGACCAGCAGGTGAGGCAGAATTTGGTCCAGTCAGCAGGTACTCCAGTGGTCAGTCCTGCAGCCAGCTTTCCTGTA
This sequence comes from Cathorops aguadulce, assembly GCA_026122135.1. NCBI lineage: Eukaryota > Metazoa > Chordata > Actinopteri > Siluriformes > Ariidae > Cathorops > Cathorops aguadulce. The sequence continues at coordinate 29,003,130 of JAPEIY010000004.1, read as the reverse complement.
CAGCTGGTCAAGATGGGGCCACAGGACAACACAGAAGCCTTCCTTGAGCTGTTCAAGTGCATCGCGGAGGTGAGCTTGTGCTAAAATTTACAGTGGGTGGTGCACCTGTTGCTGCTCCTGTCGAGGGATGTACAGCTCGTGGCTTGACAGCTCCCAACCACCAGAATACTGGAATACCTGGACCTGAAGAGGGTTATAATGCAATGAGTTGGCCATGGCCCAGAAGAACATTGCCAGTGGTTCTGTGCACTGGCCTACAGTGAAGTTGGCCACCTGTTTGTGATCATGCAGCTGCTCCTAGATGTTTGCCAATGGTGGTTGCAGGCAGGCGAGTGTGACATGGAGGATGTCATTGACCAAATGATGCTGGACAAATTTGTCATGCAATTGCCAAGTGAGACCTCAACATGGATCCAGTGTTACCATGGAGCATTGTTGGAGGAGGCAGTCCAGCTGAAGGCCAAATGGCAGCATTCCAGGGATCAGGCACTCCTGCAGCTTCTCTTCCTCTCTCTCACTCACTTTCACTTTCTCACTCTCCCTCTCACTCTCCTTGCCACACCCCTAACCCAGCCCCATGGAAACGGGGGCCAGTTCCCTAAAACCTGCTCCTCGCACTCGTGTCTGTCCTTGTGTTTCTCCTGTCCCTTCTCCTTCCATGTCAGTGCTGCTGTTAATCCCCTCTTCCTCTCTCTCCACAGGTGGACTCATCCATGCTCACCAGAACTGGGAGCAAGCCTGGGCAGTTTGGTCGGTGCAGAGAGAAGGCTGGGACTTCCCAGAATCAACACTTCCACAAGGAAGTGGGCTACTGATTCACATTCTTGATGCATCGCAGGCTTCCCTTGAATGACTGGGAGTGAACAGAGTCTCTGTGAGCAGTCAAGGGGGTACACATCATGCTTTGATGGATTCTGGTTGTAATCAGACCTCCATGCATCAAAGCCTGATTCAGTGTGGGGCACTGGGATACGCACAGTTGGTGAAGGTCAGGTGTGTGCATGGTGATAATTGCAAATATCTGCTAATGCCCATCACTATCCAATTCTGGGGGAAAAAGCATAGTGTGGAGGTGGTGGTTAGTCTGAGCCTCACCCACCCACTTATCCTGGGAATAGTTTGGCTAGGATTTAAAACATTACTAGAACAGTTAGTAGTGGGTGGGTCCTGCAGTAGTGCAGCACTGGGGAATCCCACCACAACACTAGCTGGGGAAGCATTCCCAGGGCCATCCACATCAGTGCTGCATCATGATGACATGGAGAGTAGGAAGGGCCCTCCTCTCTCTTTGGTGAATCCCTTAGGTATATGCATATGGATATGCATATCCCATTGGAACAGACATGTGATGACTCTCTGAGACACACTTTTGACCAAGTGAAAGTAACTCATGGCCAACCCCTCCAAACTAATGTTGCGCTTTCTTTTATGTATTTTTGTATTATTGAGGATAGGCTATATTGAGTGATACAGGACACTCAAGCTAAGGAAGAGACAACACGGTCGTTGGTCCCGGTTATGCACAGTCTAGGGAACCTGAGACACAACATTAAAAGCACGTCCCCATGTCCCAATCAATTATATATATATATATATATATATATATATATATATATATAAGCTCTGATTTGTAACTGGATATTTATTTTTTACTGTTAGAGAACTTATGAGCTAAACAAAAGAATGACTTCAGGGTGGACCAAGGCTAAAACAATAAACAAAAGTCAACCTAGCTTAAGGAGTACTGCTTACTTAACACAAACAAAACAAACTGAAAGACCTCCATAACTAATGAAACAGGAGAAAACAGGATTAACAAAAATGGTAGTCCACCCCTAGTAACTTAATAGAGGCAAAGATCATAATCAAGGATCCAAAACACAGTGCTACTGGTTGGAAGAAGAGGAGGATGAGATGTCAGCTGGTCTGCATCACCATTTTGGCCTCTTTTATAGGACCCTCTGAGTGCAGGAGCCAATCACGGACAGAGCTGGAGAACAATCCGCCCAATCCAGAACTGATTCCAGCACACACACACACCTACCATGTACATAATTAATAAACATGAACAGCATAAAAAAAAGACACCTGATGACCTCAGTTGTAACAGTCCCAAAGAGCGGTAGGGAACTTTTATTCCATGCCGCTCATCAAAATCCTATGGCTGGGCACTTGGGTCAGGATAAAACACTAAATCATCTCATGGCCTTTTCAATTGGCCAGGGAATCACATTGATGTTGCAGGTGCTGTGCGGCTCGTCACGAATGCCAGCTTGAAAATCCAGTGACCATGCCTAAAGCACCAGTGCACCCATTACCATTAATTGAGATCCCCTTTGAAACAATTGCCATGAATCTTGTTGGGCCATTAGACTGATCTGCACATGGGTATTGCTTTGTGTTAGTCATAGTGGATTATGCAATGCGATACCCTGAAGCAGTGCCTCTCTGCAATATTTCAGCATGCAGTCTTTAGGAAACACTCTTCCATGTTATCTCCTGAGTCAGAATTCCGAAAGAAATCCTGACTGATCAAGGCACTACCTTTTATATCATGCACGCTATGCAAATTGTACAAATTATGGGGGATTAAATCAATTTGTACTAGTGTTTATCATCCACAAATGGACAGGCTGATCAAACAATTTAATCAAACACTTAAAAACATGATTCGTAAGTTCATTCACAAGGATGCTAAAAACTGGGATAGGTGGCTAGACACTATGTGTTTGTAGTGCATGAAGTTCCACAAGCCGCCACTGGGTTTTCCCCATTTGAATTACTGTATGTGCACAAGCCCTGTGGTGTCTTAGACATCATTAGAGAAAATTGGAAGGAGGGACCTTCTCAAACAAAAATGAAATTCAATATGTTCTTGGCCTAAGAGAAAAACTTCACACAATGAGAAAAGAATTTGCTACAGGCACAAGAATATCAATCCCACTTGTACAACAGAGGGGTATGGCTAAGGGAATTTGCTCCAGGAAATAAAGTGCTCATTTTACTGTCCACCTCAAGCTCAAAATTACTCGTTAATTCATAAGGGCCCTTTGAAGTCACATGGTGAATTAGGAAGTTGACTATGAGGTCCAACATCCAGATAGAGGTGATGCATTCAAATTTACCACCTCAGTCTCCTAAAACCATGGAGAGAGGAGGTTCCTGTGGCTCTGGCAACAGAAGTTCTAGAGTGGGTAGAGCTGGGACTGGTGGTAAGTCCAAAAAGTGTGGCCCAATTCACCCTGGTCCACTGTGGAGACCACCTCTCACTGTCCCAGAGAACACAGTTTATCAGATTTGCAGGAGAAGTTCTGTGATGTGTTTTTGCCCCTCCTTGGTCACACTGATCTCATAGAACTCCTCCAGGGGTGGAGGTGCACAGCTGCCTGTATCAGCTCCCCAATGACAAGAAAAATGTGGTTTGGGATGAACTCCAAGCTATGCTTGAGAGGTGGGTAATCGAGGAGTCGCACGGCGACTGCAGCCGCCTGGTGGTCTTGGTTCCAAAAATTGATGGATTGGTCTGGTTCTGTGTGGACTATAGGAAAGTCAACATAGTGTCCAAATTTGACGTGTATCCGATGTCTCACATTGATGAACTCCTCAATTGATTAGGTGTGGCTTTCTTTTATTCAACAAAAAGTAGTGGCTAAAATAAAGTAGTGCCTAGTTTATTGCCTGTTATTTAAAAAAAAGCTGTTTACCTTCCATTTGTTTGATGCTTGACATGGTATGCTGTCGTGCTGCCGGTGTCCTTGCTTTGTGGTGAAATAAAGTCAGGATTGAGTCTGGCTTCAGTTGCCATTTCTGCCTTGTTTCTTGCTTCTTCCCAGTTATTTTTTTTTCATACAAGTCCTCTACAAAACAATCTTCTGTAAAATGCTCACTGCACAATTTGCTGCTTTTTCCAGGAATAAAGTTCTCACTTTACTTGATGAAGCCACTCAGCCAAACATCTTGGATCCAGGACAGAATGAAGATGATGTGCCGAATCCTATGTCATGCAGTGCCAGCCTCATTTGTGTCTCCTAATACAGCCAAATATCTGGGTAATCCAGTATGGGAAATTGTCCAAAAGAATGATGAAACAACTTTAACATTTTTTAAGCTAAAGTCCACTTTTTTGTCTAAAACATCTTGGATTAATGTATAATGATGACATTTCATAACCCCATAATTTCAAAATTTACTGGTTAATCGCTTTAACAAAGGAATATTAGCAGATCCCATTGACTCCATTATCCCACCAGAAAATGGCCTTTTCCACTCTGGTTTACACCAATGTGCCACTCTTCCTTTCAAGTTGTTTGGGGCCCCAGCAATGTTTCAGCATCTCATGGACTGAATTATTCATTCCCACAACACGTATGCTACAGCCTATTTAGATGACAATCATTTATAGTAATTATTGGGAGTGGCTTTTAGAAAATCTCATGGCAGTCCTGAGATCACTGAGGTGTGCTGGGTTCACAGCAAACCTGAAAAAGTGGGCAATTCGACAGGTGGAAGTACAGTATCTGGGCTTCTACTTGGGTCATAGGCAGGTGCATCCCCAAATTGATAAGGCTGCAGCAATTGCAGTCTGCCCAAGACTTAAAAACAAAAAGGGGGTGAGGCAGTTCCTGGGGCTGGCTGGCTATTATAGGTGGTTCGTGCCTAACTATTCAGACATCACTGGCCCACTGACTGATCTCACTAAAAAGGGGGCAACAGATCCGTTCCAGTGGACGGAAATGTGCGAATGGGCTTTTGCTCAGGTAAAAGCAGTTTTGTGGGGGGACCCACTGTTACATTCTCCTGACTTTTCTCTCCCTTTTGATTTATAGACTGATGCATTGGACAGAGAGCTGGGGGCCATTTTATCCTAGTTGGTGGCGGGGGAGGAGCGCCTGGTGCTGTACGTCAGCCGCAAGCTGTCCATGTGAGAGTCAAAGTACAGCACTATAGAAAAGGAGTGTCTAGCAATCAAGTGGGTGGTCCTCACTCTCTGGTACTACCTGCTTGGATGCCCATTCACCCTCTATTCTGACCATGCTCCAGTGATTCCACCCATGAAGGATGTTAGTTAGTTTAAAATGCAAGAGTCCTTAATAGAACTAAGAGATATGACCACATCATCCCTATCTTTTCCACATTGCATTGACTTCCAATCAAATTTTGTATTGACTATAAAATGCTACTAATTAATTAATTAATTAATTAATTAATTAATTAATTAATTAATACACTGAAAAAAGATGTTGGATCAACTTTAAAAAAATAAATATTTGACATCAACTCAATGTAAATAAATTGGGTTACAGGTTAAACTAATCAATTATTTACACTGAGTCAATGTCAAACATTTAGTGTAATCTATTACTTAAAATGTTAAAGTCAGTCCGATATTTGTTTTTTCCAGTGTAGTATTATCCCTTTAAGGTCAACAAAAGGGTTTTTTTTTTTGGCATGGAGAACATCTGACATACACTGCTTATCTCCAGGACCAGATCATGAATTTTAATGGATAAAATTATAAAAATGAGCTGTAAGTGTAGCTGAGTATTCAGTCAGCTTCTTCTTCAAACTGCAGACATGTTTGCTTTACAAAAGAGTGCATCCAATGAACACTGGTGGTTTATTTATTTATTAATTAGCCAAGTCAAAACAGTAAATTATAAAGTCCTTTATAATTGCGTTGCATTAGCTAGGGTGATATTCTCTATCTTACGTTCTGCATGCACATTATGATTTCATGACCTCGATATAGAATCTTCTGTTTTCATTAAGTTGTGCACATGAGTCATGACTCGAGAACAATATCAATTATAAAATGCAAAAAAGTGCTGGATCAAGTGTAATTTTATAAGCTGCAAAATTTACTTCCTAGGACAGAGTTTGGTGTCACTTTGTACCATCATCTGGATCAGGTAAAGGAAATGGTGTAAAGTTTGAAGGTGGAGCTGTGCATAGGACATTATTTGGATGATAATATGTGTACTATTACTGTACTATTCTACTATACTGTACCTATTTTGGAAAAAATGTTTTGAGAACTGATAGAGAGATTTGCTTGGTATGCTTGCAACTGGTTCCGGCTGGTTTGATTGCTACTTGTTTTGGCTAGTTCCAGTTAAATCCTTGAAACTTATCTTTGATCCCACATCTGCTCTCTGTTTTCATAATGCTACCCTGACCAGTGATGTAATGCTTCATCGCCCATTGACATTACCCTGTCATACACAGATAACTCTGATTCTTAAATCTCATCTTCCACTCATTTAGCTACAGCACACTCTTGAATGTGAATGTTTGTCTTTCAATAAACTGAGAAACATCTCTTAACAGCTGTGTCTGCGTCAGTGACCGTTGCTCCTGGATCTGTGAGGCAGAATTTTCTAGGAAGCAGAGGACTACATTCGTAGATCATCTCATCTCATTATCTCTAGCCGCTTTATCCTTCTACAGGGTCGCAGGCAAGCTGGAGCCTATCCCAGCTGAC
>JAPEIY010000004.1:28608409-28619114 GCA_026122135.1 Cathorops aguadulce | reverse complement strand
CCTCACCTGCTGCTTCCTGTCAGTCAGGAAGTTTATAATCCACTGACAGGTGGAGGAGGGCACAGTGAGCTGGGTGAACTTGGTGTGAAGGATATTTAGAACGATGGTGTTGAACGCCGAAATGAAGTCCACAAACAGGATCCTGGCATACCTCTCTGTAGAGTCAAGGTGTTGCAGGATATAATGCAGTCCCATATTGATTGCATCATCCGCTGACCTATTTGCCTGGTAGGCAAACTGCAGGGGGTCCAGCAGGGGATCTGTGATGTCCTTCAGGTGTGACAACACCAGTCTCTCAAAAGACTTCATGACTACAGATGTGAGGGCTACAGGTCTGTAGCCATTCAGTCCTGTGATAGTGGTTTTCTTGGGAACCAGGATTATTGTGTAGCATTTGAAGCATGAGGGGACACGCATACATCAGTAAGTGCCTGCACTCTCACAGCATGTGAGGGGAGATACAAGATTAAGTGGAGTAAAGTGACCAGAAGATTCACTGCCTAACCAGTACTAAAAAAAAAAAAAAAAGGATTATCAATACCTAAAAGATATCACAAAAGAAGCCATGGCCAGTGTTGAGAGAAGGAAGAAGGCCGATGATGATGGTCTGACTCATCACATGCAATGAATGTCCTCCTCCTTGCGACATATGTCCTCCTCAGAGCCTTCAGTGACGATGGTGTTGATGACTGATGAGTCCGATGCGAGATGAAAAGATCTTGTTGCAGATGGTGCAGGTGAATGGTGGTGCATGAGGTTGGGTGTTCCGGGTTTGGGCAGCATGCCTACATTGCCTCTTCTCCACAAGCCTCTCTGTGTGGGCTATCTCAAAGGCCTGACAATGAGTGTGGCACAGGTGGCGCCATTGGCTCTGATCTTGAGCAGTCCTCTTCCAAGTGTTTGGGTTTATATCGTACTGCTTGAGCATGGCCTTCAGAACGTCTTTATAGCATTTCCACTGTCCACCTTTGGAACATTTGCCTTTGCACAGTTCTCCAAATAGTAGGGCTTTGGGAATTAATTCTTCTCCCATGCGAGCAATGTGACCACACCATTGCAGCTGAGCGTGAGTGAGTAGAGCCTCGATGGAGGTGATCTGGTATCGTGCAAGGATCTCAGTGTTGGGGATATGGCCTTGCCAGCATACACCACATATCTTTCTGATGCACCTCATGTGGAATTGTTCCAGCTTCTTCACATGAGAACAGGAAGGAACCCACGTCTCGCACCCATACATCAGCGTAGGCAAGACAGCAGCTCTGTAGACAGTGATCTTAGTAGACAGACAAACTCCTTTCTCTCCCCATAGCCTGTGCTGCAGGTGACCAAAGGCAGTGGAGGCTTTGCTGATGCTGATGTCATCATCAATGCGGCCATCCTGAGCAACCATGCCATCAAGGTAGCAGAACTTTTCAACCGACTGTAGAGGTTCATCAGCTATGGTGATCACAGGTCTCAATGGTGAGGTGCCCAGTTTGGGTTAATGGAATTACTTCCATATTTCTGATGTTTATGGTCAAGCCATATCTTATGCATGAATGGGAGAAAGCATCAACCATCGCTTGGGCATTGGAGAAAGAGTGGGCAATGAGTGCACAGTCGTCTGCAAAGAGCAGGTTTTGGAGTAGCATTGTGGAGGTTTTGGTGCGGGCTTTGAGCCTCTGAAGGTTGAACACACTGCCATCGGTTCTGAAGCAGATTTCTATCCCTTTGTTGCAGTCCTTAAAGGCCTCCTGAATCATGGCAGAAAAGATAATGCTGAAAAGCCATCACACAACCTTGTTTTGTTCCATTCTGAATGGTAAAAGGGTCAGAAGTCTTCCCTTCATTCAGCGGACATCCAACCATGCCGTGGAAGGAGTGGATGATGCTGATCATTTTTTTGGGGGGAGGGCAGCCAACCTTCGAGAGTAGTTTCCAGAGGCCATCCCTCCTCACAGAGTCAAAAGCTTTAGTAATCCACAAACACCACGAACAGGTTCTGCTTCTGCTCAATGCACTTCTCTTGCACTTGCCTTGCAGCCAACAGCATATCTGCTGTCCCTCGAGATGCACAGAAGCGCACTGGCTTTCTGGGGTGATATATTCTGTGATATATCATAAAGCGGTTAGTGATGATGCAAGCGAGGACTTTCCCTGCAATTGATAGTAAAGAAATCCCCCAATGGTTGTTGCAGCAGGTTCTGTCACCCTTGTTCTTATACAGGTGGACAATTAAGGCATCTTTAAACTCTTGAGGCATGGAGCCCCTGCTCCCAGACTAGGACAAACTGGTTGGTCAGTTGCTCTGCAGTGGCTTGTCCTCCATACTTGTAGATCTCAGGAGGGATGCCATCTGAGCTAGGTGTTTTGCCTTTCGATAGCCTTCAGGGTCTCTGTGATGGAAGGAGGGTCGTCTAGGTCTTTTATGACTGGCCTCTGGAAAACTTCATTGAGGGCCTCAACTGAGATGGTAGACACATGATTGAGGACAGAGTCAAAGTGTTCCACCCAATGTGCTAGAATGCTTTCTTCGTCTTGTAGTAAGGTGCCTCCATCTATTGAAAGGAGGGGTGTGCTGCCTCGAGATGTTGGGACATACACTGCTTTTTGACCTGTATAGAGTGCCTTTGAATCATGTCTATCAGCAGCTGCTTGCAAGTCCTGGGCACTCTCAAGCCACCATTTGTTTTTGATTTAGCGTAGCGTCACCTGCAATGTTCTCCTCAGCTGCTGTTGTGAGTCCTTCTTCAAGGAGTCACTTTTGTTCGTCACATATTCCATGTGGGCTTGGTGTAATCTGTCTAGCAGGGCAGTTGCTGCTGTGTCATTCTCATCCAACCAGTCTCAGTGGGTGTGCTTTGTAAAGCCAAGCATCTCTTCAGCTGCTCCATAAAGGGTGTCACAAAGGAAAGTCCAGTGCTCTTCAACATCAACACCCCCAGGGACAGTGGTAAGAAGTCTGTCCAAGATAAGTTGAGACAGCTCTGATTTGATGTCGTCAGGCTCTAGTTTTATGACATTGAACTTCTTCCTTGGTGAGTTACGCCTAGTGCAGGAAACTGCTTTGAATGAAAAAGAAACCTTTGCGCGAAGTAGTCTGTGATCTGAGTAGTTAGTGGTTCCTCTCATTGCTCTGGTGATGAATATGTCATGGATGTCACATCTGCGACTGATGACAAAGTCTATTTGGTGCCAGTGACCAGAGTGGGGGTGCATCCAGGTGCCCTTATGCATCTTCTTCTGCTAAAACATAGTGTTGGTAATCACCAGCTGGTGTTGAGCACAGATAGAGAGGAGGAGAGTGCCATTGGAGTTTTCTTTTCCAATGCCGTGATGGCCAATGACATCTTCCCAGGTTGTGTGGTCATTACCGATGCAGGCATTGAAATCACCTAACACCACCAGTTTATCAGTGTCTGCTGTATCGGTGTTTGCTGTATGAGACAATCCAGTTCTTCATAGAAACTCTCCTTTGCTTCGTGGGGATAGCTCATGTTTGGAACATAAGCACTGATGAGGGTCACACAGCCTCTGGCCAGTGTCAGTCTCATCACTATCAGACGTTCGTTTATACCACGTGGAAGAGATTCCAGGTACTTCAGATAGCAGGAACAGATAAGTGAATCCCACTCCAGCCTGGCATGGCTCATTTTCTAGGCAACCATTGCAGAAGAAAGTATATCCTGCTCCCCTCTCTCAAGGAGCTCTGAAAAGCCTGGGAGATGAATTTCACTGAGGGCAGCAATGTCGATGCTATATCAACGGAGCTCTCTGGCAATTATGGCTGTCCTCCTTTCAAGGTCGTTGTAGTTGTCTTGTAGTGTTCGGACATTCCATGCACTGATGAAGATCTTTGTAGTTTTCTTTAAACCGCTGGGTTGGATGATTGGTCCACTGTGGCTGTCAGACAGATCAGGTGAAGCAAGCTTTCTTTAGGGGTCCTTTTATATCCCCCTCTCCAGCAGGAGAAGGCAGTACTATCCCTGAATAGGGCTGCCTTGTCATCCAGGCAGGATATGAACAGGGCTGTTGTTTCAAGTCGACTCCTAAGCGACCATCACACCTGGGCCACCACATGTGGAGATTTATGGCTAGGGGCTTCCAGGAACATCCTCTCCCTGCCCCTGTCATCACATCTCCCTCACCGTGGGACTTGGTGAAGTCAAAGATGAAGGATGGAGATAAAGCAAAGAGGAAACCTGCACCAATGAGGGATTAAAGTGATAAGTTGCGCAGGTCAACACCACTCTCTCCTCCATAGTCAGCATTGAGCACAGGTAAGGAGACCGCAACATGTGCTCATCAGCTATGGGCACAGTGGCTGGCCATGGTCCTCACTCTTGATGGATGCCCTTACTGCTGGCCACATCAGCTGGGATTTTAGATCGGGGTTGTCTTCTCCTAGGCCAGGTGCCTTCCGGTGCTATAGGGGCTGGCCTCCCCTGATTGATTGCATGTTGGCTCACTTGGAGCTCTTCTGCCTTTTGGCAGGTATTGTTTTTAGTCCTGCAGGGTGACACAAAGGCACAAGGGCAAGTAATCAGGCACTGCATGGCACCAGAATAAAGGGAAAACCACAATGATATAATTGCAAACACAATAAAATATTCAAGATTCTAAACATGACAATTTTTAAAATTTATTTTTCATTTCCCTTAGAGGTGGCAAGAAATTGGGATTCTTCTGTAAACTAATTGTTTTACAAGAAAAACTATAGTGCAGTATGTGCTTTTTTTTCTCTGCATTGTGTATGTAGTAGTTTTTATAAACCACTAAAACTATTCTTCTGCAGTAAGAATTACAAACATTTTGTATAAATGTTTTGCAATAAACTAATAAATAAATATAACAATTGGCATTAAAATTCACAAGCAGTCAAAATTTCATTTTCAGTGTGTCATGCTCCACCCCAGACTTCCACTCCAGAGATTTATTATCTCCCAGTTCAGCGCTAATCCAGATCCGGGACAGGACTTCCATTTTGCTGGCATTTACATCCTGGTTTGCTCTGCTGTGTATAAAAAGGCTGTTCTCAGAAGGGGACTTTACCAGATTAGGGAGAAAGTAGATGCAACATGTTGTTGGCGAGAGGGAGGCGGTTGGCAACAGCTGGGCTGTGAATGGCCAGGAGATGGAGGATGGTAGTGATGACACAGGAAGTGAGCCAGGAGAGTCCGAGGTGTGGAAATTCTATCAAAAGAAAAAGAGGAAAAAAGTGAAATACAGTGGAGTCTAGATCTGATGTAGAAAGGTATGCAAAGGAAAGTCATAAGGTTTTTATTAAGCTGATGCAGACGGATACCATTTTTAAAGAGTGGAATCCAATCCGACTCACGAAGGGTCTAAACAAGGAAATGGGAGAGATAAAAAGCGCAAAGGTCTTGCAGAGTGGACAACCGTTAGTATTATGTAGCAATGTCAAGCAATATGAGAAAGCTCTAAAGGTACAAATGATCAATGGAAAGTCTGTACAGTATACAAGGGCTAATGATCAAAAGCTCACCAGAAGTGTCATTACAGGAATTCCAACTGATATAACTGTAGAAACACTGAAAGAAAACATCAAGAAAGTTAAAGTGAATGCAATTAAGTGACTTAAGACCAAGAGAAATGGTGAAATCTGTGATAGCCGGTCTGTAATGATTACATTTGAAGAGAAGGAACTACCGGATAAAGTGTTTGTTGGATTCATGTGTTACGATGTTAACCACTCCGATGTTATAAATGCCAAAGGTTTGGGCATGTAGCAGCTGTATGCAAGGGCAAGATAAGATGTAGCAAATGTGGTGGAGAACACAAGTACCAGAATTGTGATAAAGATTACAAACGATGCTGTAACTGCGGTGGTGAACACAGTGCAGCCTATCAAGGTTGCGAGTTTAGCAAGTGAGCTAAAGAGGTGCAGAAAGTTAAAGCTTCCCAAGGTATTAGCTATTCAGAAGCCGTAAAAAAAAGTCCCTAGAATCTCACCGTTACTAAAACAAAATGAACATAGAGAAGTCAATAATGACAAGTCCACTAATAATTGTGAGGGGTGTAATAAGTTGGAAAGGGATGGTCTAGCTATCAATAAGAGCGACTTTGTGCTCTTTATGGCAGAGATTATTAATTTTTCAGCTCAGACTTGAACAGAAAGAATAAAGATAATTGTGAAGTCAGCTGAAAAGTATTTGGGTATCAAAGGATTACTCTGGGAGACAGTCAGAGATAATCTAAACATGGATAGTCAATCTTCTCAAGTTATATCAAGTTAGGATTAGTTTAATGCTGTTAATAATATTACAGTGGAATACTAGAAGCTTGATTGCTAATGGTCAAGAGTTCAAGAAGTACATTGATAAATTAAAGGAAAAACCTAACATAATTTGTGTGCAGGAAACTTGGTTGAAACCTGAATTCGATTTTATCATTAAAGGATATACTGCAATTAGAATGGATAGAGGAAATGGTAGAGGAGGAGGAGCTGCAACGTTTATCCAAAATGGAATCAGCTATAAAATTCTTGGGGTCAACAAGAATCATGAGTCAATTGTGACTAAGATATGGACTAAAAGAGGCCCAATGAATATAGTGAACTATTATAATCCCTGTGGGAAGTAAGATGAAAATATTCTGGAAAACATTTTAGAGCCAAGGTAATATGATTTGGTGTGGAGATTTTAATTCACACCATTTGCTTTGGGGCAGTGATCACACAGACTCAAATGGTTATATAATTGAAGAGTTTATTGATAGTAAATGTTTGGTATGCATTAATAATGGGGAGGGTACACGATACAATGGTATCAGCAACACAGAATCTGTCATTGATTTGACATTCTTATCCAGCAAGCTAGCAGGTACTAGTTCATGGGAGGTAGTAAAGAAAACTACAATTGGTAGTGATCATTATCCAGTATTAACTAAAATAGGATCAGAAGTATGCTGTGAAAAGATCAAAAGAATACCAAGATGGAAAATGCAAATTGGGAAAACTTTCGAATATTATGTGCATTAAGATGCCTTAAACTAAAGGAGGTGAAAGAAATAGATGTTAATGAATTTAATAGTGTGTTGGTTAATGAAATAATAATGTCAGCTGAGGAATCTATACCTAAAGTCAAAGGAAATGGGAGAAGTAAGAATGTTCCATGGTGGAATAAGGACTGCAGTAAAGCAGTCAAGGCAAGAAATAAAGCTTTTAAGGATCTTAAAAAGTATCATTCACAACATGCTTTGATTGAATACAAGAGAGCTCAGGCAGTTATTAGGAAAACAATTAAAGCAAGAAAGCGTACCTTTTGGAGGGAATACTGTAATAGTATAGGAAGGACTGTGAAGCTGTCTGATGTATGGGGCATGATAAGAAGAATGGGAGGGATTAGAAGGAATCATGAGTTACCAGTCTTGAATAGTGGAAATATAGTAGCCATTAATAATCTGGAAAAAGCTGAACTTCTAGCACTAACATTCAGAAAGGTGCACAGCTCTGAAAACCTAACTAAAGAGGCTAGGGCAGTTAGAGACGACATCTTAAGAAAGCACTAAGTGCTGTCTTAGTAAGGAAGGAAAGTTCAGAAAACCCATTGGACCTGCCCCTTACTATGTTTGAGCTGAGGAAAGCCATATCTGCCAAACAGACTACACCAGGAAAAGGCATGGTATGTTACAAAATGTTAGCAAATATGACGGATGATACACTAAGGGTAGTACTGAGTTTATTTAACAGCATATGGGATTCTGGGCATCTTCCATCAATGTAGAAGCATTCAATAATAGTTCCTGTACTTAAGCCAGGGAAAGAACCCTCTGATCCTGGTAGTTATAGGCCTATAGCGTTAACATCATAACTGGGCAAAGTTATGGAGAGGATAGTCACAGAAAGAATAACCTACCATATGGAAAGTAAAGGACTCTTTTCTCCCTATCAGAGTGGTTTCCGTAAAGGCTGTAACACAATGGATTCAGTATTATGTTTAGAGTCTGACGTTAGGAAGGCTCAGACCAATAAGGAGATAGTAATAGCAGTATTTTTTTTGACACAGAAAAAGCCTATGACATGCTCTAGAAGGAGGGTCTGCTAATTAAGTTAGAATCTATGGGAATAAGTGGTAAGGCATATAACTGGATTTTGAATTTTCTATTTGACAGGAAGATACAGGTCAAAGTAGGTACAGAGTATTCTGAAATATATACAGTGGAGAATGGTACACCACAAGGTAGTGTGTGTAGCCCATTATTATTTAACATCATGATTAATGACATCTTTTTAAACATAGAGCAAGGTACAGTATAGGCAAATCCTTATATGCAGATGATGGAGCATTATGGGTCAGAGGATGTAATATTTCACATGTCAAAACAAAAATGCAAGCAGCAATAATGAAAGTGGAAAAGTGGGCAAATGAATGGGGATTTAGGCTATCAGTATCAAAAACTCAAGTAATATGTTTTTCAAGAAGGCGCAAAATCATTCCTTTTTCTTTAAAACTTTATGAACATCCTCTTGAGCAAGTCAAAGCTATCCGATTTCTTGGGGTATGGTTTGACGAAAAGTTAACATGGAAAGTGCACATGAGTAAGGTAGAAAAAAAGGTTATTAACATCCTTCGCTGTTTATCAGGACAGTCCTGGGGAGCCAGCAGAGCAGCTTTGCTTAATGTATATCTAGCACTTATGAGGTCTGTCTTTGATTATGGCTGTATAGCATACATTTCTTCAGCTGAATCTAACATAAAGGTCTTAGATGTATTGCAAGCTCAGGCTTTGAGGATCTGTAGTGGATCCTTTAAAACATCCCCTGTACCTGCAGTGCAGGTGGAAATGGGTGAGATGCCACTAAGGATTAGAAGAATACAACCTATGTTAACATACTGGCTTAACCTTTGTGATATAAAATGTTTTTAAGTGCTCCTGAGCAGAAATGCATACTGATAATACGCCTTGAAGTGCACTCATGACCTTTCCTCTACCTTTTTATCTTGTCACTAGTTTCGGGCATACAGCTAAGAGGCATGATTTTTGCTTCACTCTTTATCACTAGTTCCAGGCACACAGCCAAGAGGAAATAGATAGTTTCATGACATGTTTTCGAATTCCTGATGGAAAAACAGGAAAAGAGCTTATTATTTGAGAAGGACACACAAGTGTGTGTATGTGTGTGTGGGGGGGGACGATCTGGCCAATCGTCTCGTCTCCTCCCACACCCACATCATCCCTTTGGTAGAGAATAAAAGGACGGGTCCCGGCTGTCCTGATCAGAGCTTGCTGTGGGAATGTGCGCACTTCGCCCAGCCTTTGACTGCGGCCTTGTGGACTCTGAATCGGACTGACTGGCTCTCCAGTCCAATGTGTCAGGTAGGGTTCAATTGGGTTGAGACAGTCTCTTGATGATGTTATTTCTGTATGCCTTATCAGTGTGGGGAATAAAGTGTTGGTGAAATACAAACAAAGGAATAAAAGTGAAACACTAAAAGTTTCACAAAACATCTGTTCTCATATTAAGTGCTTTATATTTATCTGATATTAACTCAGGGTACTGTACACATAGTCTTTTTGTATCTCTGATTGACAAATATTTAAATAATATTGGTTGGTGTTGTGATATATCAGATACATTCCATTCAGCTAAGCATGATGTTGAATGAGGCGAAGATGAGGGGCTGAATGGAATATATCTGATAGACCACGAAAAAAAGCCAGTCAATATTATTATTATTATTATTATTATTATTATTCATACACACTACCTGCATATCAGTATTCTCGAAGGCCAACGCTAGCTTATCCGCAAGTTAGCGCTGTCAGCACGGCAGTGAAGTCACCTTCCAGCCGGTATATAACATTACATTACACAGGGATGAGAGTTTTCCACTTTTCGGCGGATTTCCACTTTTTCTGAGTAAAAATCGACCTTTTTATATTATGCCAAATCCGTTGAGATGTGTTTTTATTTATTGAGGGGGGTTGGGGTATGTTCCTTTGTGATACTCAAGCGCAATTCATTCCTACGACGATGTCACTTGTTTACATTTTCGCCATCTTTAGTCTCGCTAAGTCTCGTGGTAGAATACGTTATCTACAATGTAATTGGCGAGAGCATGATAGCCAATCATAACAGTTCTTACAAAAGTACCCACATCCATTCTGTTTTACTGAAACTTGCACATGTTCATCGTCGCTGCTCTTCAAAAATACGTTTCTCTTTTGTATCGGCTTTTTTTACTCAAAATGCCGAATACAGTTGACAAGCGAGACGAAGCGAAGGGACGTGAAATCTATGCTGGTATAAAAAGCAAGTTTAGGTGGGATTGGTTGGATTGTAAAGTTACGATAACTTCAGTAGATGGCAAGCATGAACCCGTGTCTGCTACCATCGGCGATTTCGTTAAGAAACTCAACGTCGTGGGAAAAGCACTGTGTACTGTGTGTGATTGATGTGGTTAACAACCGATCAAGAGGACTGAAAGCATTTGAGAGCCACGCTTTAACCACAAAACATCGGAAGCAGGCATTTTTATTGAAGAGCAATTATTCATTATCAAGTGCTTTTCAATCGAGGACTCGGGGAGAAAAGGTCAGTCACCCTAAGAAATTTTATTTAATATATCAACATTTTTGATATAGAACTTAAGTTTAATGTGAATTTAGTTTGTCATTTTTGTTGTTCATGAATTATAACCATACCCTTGAATGTAGAATGTGATTTTATTTTGAATTCAAACAATACTCCTATTGATTTGAA
>JAPEIY010000004.1:28459329-28475613 GCA_026122135.1 Cathorops aguadulce | reverse complement strand
AGTATTGAGATGAACTTTTGTTATTGACCAAATACTTATTTTCCACCATAATTTGCAAATAAATTCTTTAAAAATCAATGTGATTTTCTGGATTTTTTTTTCTCATTCTGTCTCTCATAGTTGAAGTGTACTTATGATGAAAATTACATGCGCCTCATCTTTTTAAGTGGGAGAACTTGCACAATTGGTGGCTGACTAAATACTTTTTTTGCCCCACTGTATATAACACTTAAATGATTCTCCTAGCAGGTGATCCCAGCCAAAACATATTATTCTTCGAGAACATCCCCTACCACCGTTTTATTTTTTTTTTTACCTTGGAACCTTTTTTTGAAGGTTCTATGTGGAACCCTACAATGCAATTTTTGTAAATTCAATATTGTTAGGTATGCAGGTGACAGATGGATGTAAACGCAGCAGAGAGTTCATTGAGGGCAGACAAATCCAAACTGTGAGGCAAAGCAATGGCCAGACGTGATACAAATAGAATGTCAGAGGCAGAGACTATAGGCAGTAATCAAAATACATACTGGGTCAATGACCAGTGTGGCAGTGGGGGCATGGCCAAGCATTGGTTTGTGAATGGAGGGTGGGGTCAGGGAAGGTGAATGGCAAAGTCAGTACACCTGATTTTGTTTAATTTTATGTTTTTGTGTTTTGCAGTGAAGACGGAAGGTAGAAAATGAGTGACAGAGTGATGAGATGGAGGTCTCCTGATGAGAACATGTGTGGGTGTGTGCAACCATGACAAGTAAAGCTGAAAATCAAGATAAATAAAATAAAATAAAGTTGTTTGTGAACATAAACTCCCTTTTGCCACACTTCAGTATTCCACCCATGTCAGGGAAATAGTACAGTGGTGCCGAAAGCTGGGATACTGAAGAGAACCGCTTAAGGACTTGATCCATGCCCTCACTACTACCCAACAGAACCAGCACCAAGCACTGAGCACCCTCCAGAAAGAGCAGTAGCAATGGTTTGAAGTCTTGATACTAGCTCAGCAAGATGATCACCTGGTGTTCCGGCACCTGTTCACATCAGCAGGGTCCTTGACCACCACTGCAACTCAACCCCCAGGTGAGTGACGCCCATAACGCCAGTGCAGAGTTGAAGCCTGGGCTGGTGTGCTGACACTGCAGGGAACCTGGGCATCTCCAGTGTCAGCATTCCATGATGGAGGTGGGAGCAGTGGTCCGAATCCCTGACACACCAGAGACCACCCCCAAATGGGATGGAGCATCTCATATACCGGTGAGTGTTCAAGCAGATACGTATCACGCATTGGTGGATTCCAGCTGTAATCAGACCTCAGTCCACCAAATTGCAGCATTTTGGACATCCTTCAGGAAAATTGGGAGGAGGGCTCTTCAATAAGTAAAAATGAAATTCAATACATTCTTGACCTGCGTGCAAAGCTCCACACCCTCATGTACTTAAACCAGGAGAATTTGTGGCAGGCACAAGAACGTCAAGCCCAGCTGTACAATAAAGGCATGCACCTTAGAGAGTTCACCCTGGGAGATAAAGTACTCATAGCATTGCCCACTTCAAGCTCCAAATTAGTCACCAAGTGGCAAGGGCACTTTGAGGTCACATGGCGAATCAGGGATGTCAACTATGAGGTGAGGCGAATGGATAGGAGAGGGGCACTGCAAATATACCACCTCAACCTGCTAAAACATTGGAACGAGGGGGTCCCTGTGGCATTGGTGTTGGTAGTTCCAGAGAAGGCAGAGCTGGAGCCAGACATAAAAGAAATTATCTACATAAGCCACACTGGTCACGTGTGGAGACCACCTCTCACTGGCCCAACTCACAGAGGTTGCAAGACAAATTTTCCAACATGTTCTTGCCCCTTCCCAGTTACACCCACCTTATAGAACACCACATTGAAATGCCCCCAGGGTGGTGGTGTGTAGCCACCCCTACCGCTTACCAGAACACAGGTAAAGGGTGGTTCAGGACAAACTCAAGGCCACACTTGAAATGGGCATATTCAAGGAGTCCCACAGTGTCTGGAGAAGCCCAGTGATCCTTGTTCCCAAGACTGATGGGTCAGTCCAGTTCTGTGTGGATTACAGAAAATTTAACACTCTGTCTAAATTTGATTATATCCAATACCTCACATTGATGAGTTGCTCGATCGGTTAGGCACTGCTCGATTTTGACACTGGATTTGACAAAGGGATATTGGCAGACCCCTTGAATCCTCTATCTCGAGAGAAAATGGCCTTTTCCACACTGTATGGATTACATCAATTTGTCATGATTCCTTTTGGGCTATTTGGGGCTCCTGCTATGTCTCAGCAGCTCATGGACGAGATCCTCCTCCCCCATGCTGTCTATGTGGCAGTGTACCTTGATGATACCATCATATATAGCAATGAACAGCTGCGGCACATAGAACACCGTAGGGCCATCCTAGAGTCACTGAGGCATGCGGGTCTCACAGCTAACCCAAAAAGTGTGCGATTGGGCAGGTGAAAGTATGGTGTCTGGGTTTTCACTTGGGTCACTGGCAGGTACGTCCCCAAATTGACAAGACTGCAGTCTGCCCAAGGCCCAAGACCAAAAAGGGGGTGAGACAATTCCTGGGGCTGGCTGGCTACTATCACAAGTTCATACCTAATTATTTGGACATCACCAGCCCACTGACTGATCTCACTAAAAAGGGAGCACCAGATCTGGTCCAGTTGATGGAGCAGTGCCAACAGGTCTTCATTAAGGTAAAAGCTGCACTGTGTGTGGGGGGGGCACGCTGACATTTCCCTGACTTCTCTCTCCCTTTTATTTTACAGATGGATACATCAGACAGAGGGCTGGGGGCCATTTTGTCCCAGAAAGTGGAGGGTGAGGATGATTTGGTGCTGTACATCAGCCACAATCTCTCGATGTGTGAAAGTACAGCACCATTGAGAAGGAGTTCCTGGCTATCAAGTCGGCAGTCCTCACTCTCTGATACTACCTGCTGGGGTGCCCTTTCACCCTCTGTTCAGACCACATGCCCATCCAGTGGCTCTACTGTATGAAGGATGCTAATGCGTAGATCACCCATTGGTATCTCGCCCTTCAGCTGTTTAAATTCAAGGTGGTTTACAGGCCGAGGGTGCAGATGGGTGTGGCAGACTTCCTGTCCCATCGGGGGGGTACACTGCAGGCTGGATGGCTCCATGGCCTGAGTCGTGCAGTGGGGGTATGTGGCAGTGGGGGCATGGCCAAGCATTAGTTTGTGAATAGAGGGTGGGTTCAGGGAAGGTGAGTGGCAAAGTCAGTATTCTTGTTGTCGATTAATGTTGTGCTTGTGTGTTTTGCAGTGAAGACGGAAGGTAGAAAAGGAGGGAGAGAGCAACGAGAGTGAGCTTTCCCAATGAGAACATGTGTGTGTGTGGGTGCCTGCAACCATGCCAAGTAAAGCTGAAAAGCAAAATAAATAAAATAAAGTTGTGTGTGAACATCATCTCCCACCCACCGTGATTCAGTATTCCATCCACATCAGGGAAATACTATGACCAGATAATCAGCACAAACAATAAAGGCCTGGTAAAGTCAAGCATGAGAACACTGAGTGTTTACTTTGCAAATGACAATTGTTAGCAGAGTCCTTTTTTATTGTGGCTGTAACTGCACTGTGATCAGGAAAAGGTATGAATGCTTACAATTCTGGAGACTGAGAGCAGTGCAGTGCAAGATGGTTGTTGAGGTCCGTAGCCATATTTGGAGGCCTTTGCAAGCCCTGAGCAGGAGGAAATGTGACAAATCTACACAAATACACACAATAGTGAAATTATGAACTGTCAAGATTAAAACATTGGCCTTTAATTTGAATATCACAAATTATTAATAATATATTGCAATTATATTAATAAATAATATATTACACAGTCCTTCATGTAGGTTTGATCTGATTGGTTCAAATCTTTTTTCCTTGTCTGTGCAGTCATGATAAATTGTATCCAGTGTCTGATTAAAAACCTCTGAATTACCTTAAACTTAAGTGCTCCCAAAATCTGCAGACTAGACCTGAACATTCTGGACTCAGCTGGTCTGTGAATTGCTTTAAATACAGGGTAGTGTAATTGAAACTGTGGCTCAACAGAGGTAGTAAATGAGGGTGGATGGGCACCCAAGCAGGCAGTACCAGAGAGTGAAGACTGCCAACTTGATGGCCAGACACTCCTTTTCTATGGTGCACTACTGTGACTCTTGTATAGAGAGCTTACGGCTAATGTACAGCACCGGATGTTTCTCACCCTCAACCACCTGGGATAAAACAACCTCCATCCCTCTGTCCAATGCATCAGTCTGGAAAACAAAAGGGAGAGAAAAGTCAGGAGAATGGAACAGCGGGCCCCCACACAAAACTGCCTTTACCTGAGCAAAAGCCCATTCGCATGATTCTGTCCACTGGACATGATCTGGCACCCCCTTTTTAATGAGGTCAGTCAGTGGGCTGGTGAGATCTGAAAAGTTAGGCACAAACCACTTACGTATAATAGCCAGCCAGCCCCAGGAAGTGCATCACCCCCTTTTTGGTTTTTGATCTTGAGCAGGCCATAATTGCTGCAGTCTTATCAATTTGGGGATGCACCTGCCCATGACCCAAGTGGAAGCCCAGATACCATACTTGCAGCCATCCAACTGCACACTTTTTTGGGTTTGCTGTGAGCCCAGTGTGCCTCAGTAACCGCAGGACCACCCTGAGATGCCATAAATGCCACTCCCAATCATTACTATAGATGATTGTCATCTAAGTAGGCTGCCACATATGCATTGTGGGGACTGAGAATTCAGTCCATGAGATGCTGAAATGTTGCTGGGGCCCCAAACAACCTGAAAGGAAGGGTGACAAACTGGTGTAAACCAAACAGAGTGGAAAAGGCCATTTTCTCACAGGATAATGGAGTCAAGGGGATCTGCCAATATCATTACATTACATTACATGGCATTTGGCAGATGCTTTTATCCAGAGTGACATACAATGAGTGCAAAAGTCAAGTACATGAAGTGCTGAACTTCTACAAGAAAGTTATAGTGCCAACTGAACAACTGACAGCAATACCTAGTGTAATATGTTGTTGAAATACCAATATTCAAACAATCAAGGAAACAAACTGACCATATAAAGTACAACTAAATAGAGAACTCAAAATAGCTAACCCCAAGCTAGACAGTACACAGCCTGGGTTGGTCAAGACTGAAACACAGTTACACAGTGGGCAGGGAAGAAGGGGAGAGGTGCAGCTTGAAGAGGTGTGTCTTCAGTCTGTGCTTGAAGGTGGTCATGGAGTTGGCAGTTCTGACATCAATGGGAAGGTCATTCCACAATGGGGAGTCAGGCAGACAGTAGTATTGAGTGGGCCGGGCAGGAGCAGAGAGCAGGAGGGGCCAGGTGACCAGTAGAAGTGGAGACTAGGGATATGGCTGGTGTGCAGGGGTGGATCAAACTCTGGAGGTATGCTGGCACTAACTCCTTGAGAGCCTGGTAAGCGAGCACCAATGTCTTAAATTTGATGCCAGCTGCAATAGGTAACCAGTGCAGGTCAACAAGCAGAGGGGTGACACAGCAAGAATGAGGAAGGTTGTAGACCAGGCAATCTGCAGCATTCTGGATGAGCTGCAGGGGTCTGATGGCAGAAGCTGGAAGGCCAGCAAAGAGAGAGTTGCAGTAGTCCAAGCGGGAGAGGATCGGCACTTGGACCAGAAGCTGAGTAGAATAGTTAGTAAGAAAAGGGTGGGTCCTTTGGATGTTGTAGAGGAGGAATCTACACATCCAAGTCACTGCAGCAATATTTGCTAAGGAGGAGAGTTTGTCATCGAACACGAGTCCTGGGTTCTTTGCACTGGGTGAAGGAGACTGAGAGATGTCCCCCAGGGAGATGACAATGTACAGGGGTGGAGAGGATGGAACAAGAATGTAGATTACCTCTGTCTTGCCTGGGTTGAGCTTCAGGTAATGGTTGTCCATCCAGCTCTGGATGTCATGCAGGCATGCAGAGATGCAAATGATGGTCTGTGTGTCAGAATGAGGAAAAGAGAGAAACAGTTGGGTATCATCAGCAGAGCAAATTTAGGATAGACCATGGGTAGAGATAATTGGGCTGGGAAAAGAGAAGCAGACCAAGGACTGAACCTTGAGGGACACCGGGGTAAGTGGGCATGGCACTGATACAGTACAAGACCAGGTAACCTGGAAAGAGCTGCCAGAGAGGTAAGACTTGAACCAGTCTAGGGCTGTCCTGCAGATCCCTGGAGCTGATAAGGATGACAGGAGGATAGAGTGATCAACAGTGTCAAGTGCAGCACAGGGATCAAGGAGGATCAGGACTGAGGAGAAGGAGGCAACATGTGCTGCATGAAGTGCCCCACTGACTGAGAGAAGTGTAGTCTTGGTTGAGTGTCTGGTTCAGAAACCAGACAGGTGATGATCCAGGAGGTTGTTCCATGAGAGAAAAAAAGGAGAGTTGCTTAGCAACAGCACACCCAAGCATCTTTGACAGGAAGGGGAGAAGAGTAATGGGGAGGTAGTTCTGGATGGCA
Organism: Cathorops aguadulce; assembly: GCA_026122135.1. Lineage (NCBI taxonomy): Eukaryota > Metazoa > Chordata > Actinopteri > Siluriformes > Ariidae > Cathorops > Cathorops aguadulce. The sequence goes on along the minus strand of JAPEIY010000004.1, from coordinate 28,469,076 downwards.
GAGGGGGCTAAGTTGGGTTTTTTCAGCAGAGGGGTGATGTGGGCCCATTTGAAGTTGGAGGGAAAGTATCCAGAGGACAAGGAGGAGTTGATAAGGGAGGTGATAAATGGGAGGATGTCAGAAGTGATGGTCTGGAGGAGAGATAAGGGGATGGGGTCAAGGGCACAGGCAGTCAGATGCTGAGAGAGCAGGAGCTGGGAGACATTAGAAGTGGAAAGAAGGGAAAAGCAGAGAGCAAGGGGGGAGAGACAGGGAATGGTGAGGGGGTGGAGGGTGAGACAGCTGTGAATGGTCATGATCTCTTCAAAAAAGGCTGTGAAGTCCTCTGCAATGATGGAGGACTGAGCTGCAGGTGGTGGACAGTTGAGGAGAGAAGAGAAAACAGCTGATGAGGGTTGGAGATGGAGGTGTGAATTTTGGAGTGATAAAACTTCATCTTGGCTGATTTGATTGAGGCTGAGAACTCAGTGAGGAGGGACTAGTAGCAGGAAAGGTCAGCAGGGGCCCTGGATTTTCTCCACTTCCTCTCTGCTCTATGGAGACCAGTTCTGTAGGAGTGAAATGTTTCAGACATCCAGGGACTATGAAGGGACGATTTTGTTGGCCTGGAGACAAGAGGAGATAATGTGTCCAGTGAGGAGAGAGAGAGAGCAGGGAGGATGCAGCAGATTCAATGGGGAAACTGGCAAAGGATTCAAGTGGAGGGATGGAGGCAGTGACCAAGGAGGCAAGAGAGGCAGCAAAGGTTTTGAGGGACTGTAACAGTGGGGGTGGGGGATGTTGAGTGGAGAAGAAGAGGGAGGGAGAATGAAATGAAGTGGTGGTCAGACAGATGGAGAGGGGCAACTGTGGGATCTGAGGCAGAGCAGTTTTGGAGGAAGACCAGGTCTAGACAGTTGCCAGATTTATGGGTTGGAGGAGTGTTCAGTAGGGAAAGATCAAAAGAGTGGAGTAGGGAAAGGAAGTCAGCAGAGTAGAAGGCTTCTAGGTGAAGATTCAAGTCTCCCAGGAGCATCAGTGGGGTGCCATCTTCAGGGAACAAGCTGAGTAGGCTGTCCAGTTCATCAAATGAACATCCCACAGGGCCAGAAGGGCAATAAACAACAATGTCAAAAAGGCTGACAGGAGAAGAGACTGAAACAGAATGAAATTCAAAGGAGGAGATAGAGAGGTAGGGAATTGGAAGAGGTGAGAACTTCCATGACTGAGAAATCAACAAACCAGTACCACCACCATCATGACCAGACAGGCAAGGGGTGTGAGAGAAGGAGGTGGGGAGGGCTGCAGGTATTGTGGTGTTGTTGGGTGAAATCCAGTTCTCTGTCAATGCAAGGATGTGGAGGGACAGAAAGGAGGCATGGGCAGAGATGAAGTCAGCCTTCCATGTGGCAGACTGGCAGTTCCATAGTCCAGCAGTGATCCAGAAGGTATCAGTGGAGGTAGCTGAAGGGTAGATGAGGTTGAAGAGGCAATGTCCTTGCAGGGGGCCATAACGATGGAAGCGTCTCTTGTGGGTGAGAGAACAAATAGGAACAGAGTTGAGACACATGAGTAGGTTATGGGAGATGGGGAGAGAATTTGGGAAGGAGTCACTTGAAACCACACTAAAATCCCAGCTAATTAGCAAGTGAAAAACAGTTGATTGCTTGTGCAGTCAAAACTGATAGGCGAATCTCATCCAGTAGCAAACCAGATGTAAACACAAGGTAAACAAGGAGTAGCTGTCATGCTCTGCCCTGAACTTCCACTCCGGAGATTTATTATCTCCTGACTCAGCGCTAATTCAGATTCAGGACGGGACTTCCATCTTGCCAGCATTCACTTCCCGGTTTGCACTGCTGTGTATAAAAAGACCATTCTCAGAAGGGGACGTTGCCAGAACGTTTCATTGGTTTTTCACGTCGTCTCTGTGCCCTTATTGCTTTCTGGATTTTGCTTTCTGTTTTACCTGTTCTTTGCCACAGTTTTTTGCACTCATGTCTTGTCATTTTTTTATGTTTTTTTTTTTGTGCTACGTTTTTTTGTCTCCAGTTTTTTTGTCAGGACTATTTTTTATGTTTTTTTTTTTTCATGCTACCATTTTTGTCCTTGCCTACCTCATTTTTTTTGGTCTGGATTACTTTGCTGTTTTTGTTTGCTGACTCTTTGACTTTAATTAAATCATTTTTTATTCATTGGATTTTCTGGTCTGTGTTCTGCTTTTGGATCCAAACTCACCACATCTCGCCATCCTTAATAGTAGCATGCGCCTAACAAGCAGCAGATAAGCAGAGTATTTGACAGGTACAAGATTCAGAAAAACACAATATTTCAATCACAAAATACAATTGGCAAAACACAGAAACATTAGCTTGCTCTAGAAGTTATCCGAAGCTCCAGTAATGAACAACGAATGCACTCAACTATCCCTTTGTTATTCCTTTGTTAAATCTACTGTTGAGTAAAAGTGACCCATGCCTAACCAATTGAGCCATTCATCAATGTGAGGCATCAGATATGCACCAAATCTAGACACCATGTTGATTTTCTATTATCCACACAGAACCGGACCAACCCATCGGTCTTGGGTACCAAGACCATGGGGCTGCTCCAGTCACTGTATGACTCCTTAATTATCCCCCTCTTATGCATAACCTGGAGTTTGTCCCAAACCACATTTTTCTTGTACTCGGGGAGCTGATATGGGTGGCTGCACACCAGCACCCCTGGGTAGCCTCAATGTGGTGTTCTATGAGGTCAGGGCGACCAGGGAGGGGTGAGAATACATTGCAGACTTCTTCCTGCAACCTAATGGCCTGTTCTCTCTGAAACAGTGAGAGGTGATCTCCACAGGGGACCTGGGTGAATTGGGCCACACTTTTTAGACTTACCTCTGGTCCCAGCTCTGCCTCCTTGGGAACTACCATGGTCAGAGCCACAGGAACCTCCTCTCTCCATGGTTTCAGGAGCTTGAGGTGGTAAATTTGACATATGTCTCCTCTATCTGGATATTTGACCTCATAGTTGACCTCCCCACTTTGCTGTGTGACTTCAAAGGGCCCTTGCCACTTGACAAGTTATTTTGAGCTTGAGGTGACAGTAAAATGAAGACTTTATCTCCTGGTGCAAATTCTCTTAGCCATGCCCCTCCATTGTATAGATGAGATTGACGTTCTTGGGCCTCTATTAAATTCTCCTGGATTATGTGACTCAGTGCATGGAGTTTTGCTCTCAGGTAAAGAATGTATTTAATTTAATTTCTGCTTTGAGAAGGCCCTTCCTCCCAATTTTCTCTCATGTTTAAGACACCATGGGGCTTGCACCCATACAGCAATTCAGATTAGGAAAACCTGGTGAAGGCTTGTGGGACCTCATGCACTGCAAACAACAAAGGGTCTATCCACCTGTCCCAGTTTTCAGCATCCCCATGAATGAACTTGTGAACCATGTTTTTAAGTGTTCAGTTCAATTGTTCGACCAGCCCATTTTTTTGCGATGATAAACACAAGTATGAATCAGTTTAATCCTCAATAATTCATACATTTTGATAAGTTAGGATATCTTTTGGAATCCCCACTCAGGAGATAATGTGGAAGAGTGCCTCCGCAACACTGTGGACTGAAATATTGCAGAGAGATACTGCTTTCAGGTGTCGCAATGCATAATCCACTATGACTAACACAAAGCAATACCCATGTGTAGATCAATCTAAAGGCTTGATGAGCTCCATGCCAATTATTTTGAAGGCGATCTCAATTAATGTAATGAACGCAATGGTGCTTTTGGTGTGGCCACTGGATTCACCAGCTGGCATTCCTGACAAGCCACACACCACCTGTGGACATTGGCGCGAATCCCTGGCCAATAGAAATGGACCATGAGACAATTTAGTGTTTTATTCTGCCCCAAATGCCCAGCCATAGGATTATGATGAGTGGCATGGAATAAAAGTTCCCTGTGTCTCTTTAGGACCAACAACTGGGTCTTCTCTTCTGTAGTTTGAGTGTCCTGCATCACTCAATATAACCTATCCTTAATAATACAAAAATACAGGAAGGCAAGTGCAACATTACAGTAGGTTGGAGGATTGCCTGTGCACACATTTGACCTTCATCAATCATGCATTTCCCAGTGCCCTGCACTGAATCAAGCTTTGATGCATGGAAGTCTGATTACAACCACAATCCACCAAAGCCTGATGTGTACCCCCTTGAATACTCACAGTGATTCTATACACTCCTGCTTGATCAGAGGAAGCCTGTGGTGTGTCAGGCATGCAAATCAGTAGCCCTGCCTCCTTGCTGAACTGTTGATTCCCTGCCTTCCCTATGCACCAACAGACCTGCCCAGGCTCACTCCTGGTTCTGGTGGGCATGGATGAGTCCACCTATGGAGAGAAAGGGATGGGGTTAACCTTCTGGGGTCTGAGGTATTTTCTGGCACTCTAATGATTTTGGCATACTATGATTTTTGTTGTCAATTGCAACAAATCTAAGCAGTATTTTCAGTCATATGACATTTTTGTATTCAGCACAAGTTCTGCTACAATAATATTTATGTAGTATGTATGTCATCATTGTACTTAAAAACAGATAAATGAAGATGTTAAAAAAAAAACAGTTTTAGAACTGTGTTGGAATGTGTGAAAAAGCATTACCTTACACATTGTGATGAACTGTTTTGATCACTTGAGGTGATTTTGTTCAGTCTTTGGAATGTATCAGTCACAAAAACTTAAATCTGCTCCATTGATTTGGACAATTAACTGGCCATCACAAAAAACTTATGTCCTATTGTTTTGGGATAAAGGGTTGGCAGTGGGAGAGGTATTCAATGAGAAGGGTAAAAATTTCTATTCCATTCAGTAAGAAGAGTGAAAACCCCTCCCACTGCCAACTCTTAATCCCATCAGGTCAGGTTCCAATGGGAAAGGTAATGTTTTTTCACACATTCCAACATGGTTCTAAAACTGCTTTTTACAACAGCTTATTTATCTGGTATTTTACTTTATTTTGGTATTTGACTCTATTAAGCGTGTCTTGAAATTAACTCTTGTACTATTTTACTCAGTTCAGAGCCACAACCTGTTAATTGTGTAACAGAGCTGCTACTCTGTTACACAATTACTCTGTAATTTTGCTTCCACTCCAACTCCAAATTTTACTTTCTAAACTTGAAATAGAGCAAAATTAACTATTTTTGAGGAAAATAGTTTTAACTCTGGAAAAACTGCTCAGTCATTTTTCCTGTGTATGCACTATAGTGCATGCATATCAATCAATCTGCTCATCAGAAATAGGAAAAAATATTTAAACTTACTTGAGTTGATCTTCAGCTTGAACGAGTCAAAATTAAAAAAAGAAAGGCACTGCTCATCATCAGTGTCGCAGTTCTCAAGATTGAATTGAATCAATGTCCTGAATCATGAATTGAATCACTGTTCTGAATCATCCATAGTGCATAAAATTCACTTGCCATCTTGCAACAAGTTTTACCTCCAAATAGCCTGAACTATGGCTGACAGATTTTATCCTCTTTACAGTGGGTGTTCCCCCTGCAAAAGAGAAACCAATTGAAACCAAAAGAGTGAAAGTGATTATCATTCCATTACCATGTCTTACCATGTCTCCATGTCTTGGAGTCAGAGTGCTGAAAGCGCACTTAGGGTCCCATTTCACTGAGTACGATCTGGAAAAATCGCACGCAACCAGGCGCAACTATGATCGCAGCTGTGTTTTCCTGTAGTCGCAGGCTAAATCCGTGTGACCTAAACCCATTATTTTCTGTGTACGCTCTATGTTCAATGTTATCTCGTTCGACCTTTGATGTGTACACTCTACCTGTGTCCTATACGCTCTGTGGACGCTCTACATACTCTGTACTTGCGTCTATCCACTCGATCTGATGCGATCTTAACATGAACAAGGCTCGTTCTGTTTGACCAATCTGCGATCTCTTGGCAATCTATCCTCGCAAGTGCGCGACCTCGGCCGATCAAGGCTCAATCGTGGCCAATCTAGCTATGTATGAGTTGCAATGTACCCTTGATCAATACGATTTAGCCTGTGATATTAACGTTCTAGCATTGCTCTATATGCTCAATTCTCAATCTTTTCTAGACAGATTCTCGCCTGAGCTATGCGCAAATTTGTCACGGTCACCCTGATTTGTGTGCGACCCACTGCGACCGGATAAAAAGGCCCGGTGATCGGTCGCCGACCATCAGGTTTTGACCAGCCTCTAAAGGGACAACATGGACCCAATCGCTCTGCATCATGCTGTTATGCACCATATTTATATGACATTCAGTAGCCAGGGGTGAAAGTAACTTTTATTTCTTGCCGGTATTTTATTTAGAGTCATAGTGCGCGCAACTCACACTGGAAAATACACCTAATTATTTATTATTGTTTACTCATCAAGCATTCACTAGGACTTCTTATCACTCAGTAGTAATTTTTCTCTGCATTATTAGTTCCAGTAGCCCTCTCTTCAGGGGTGAAAGTAAGCGGTCCTGGCCGGTCCGGCGTACCACTAAAAGATTTGGCCGTACCGGAAAGAAAAATATACTGAAAAAAAAAAAAAAGCACTTTCAGCATAACAACACACCTGTTAACATCAATTTACCAAAAGCAACACGTTTTTCTCAACATACATTGCATATAACTCATTCTGACCTGTCTCTGAATTATGTCTGAAATGCATTCACACTTAATTCAGAGATGGTGCGCGCAGCCCCATGCTTTCTTGCGCCAACGTGCGCGGCTGGTATTGAAAGTGTTTTAGTAGACCATTTGTTGCAAAGCCTTCCAAATAAAAAGGCATATAGAGAAGCATGTTAATGTTAAGCTACAAAACCCACTGAGGAAAAATACCCCCAGGGGTGCGCGAGAGGGGGGAAGGATGAGCACCCCATCGGGACAGTCCTAAGAATGATGACTCAGGAAAATGGATTAACGACAATGGCAACAACATGCATTTGTGGAAAAACCTGCAAGAATGAGAGAGGCTTAAAGATACATCAAGGCAGGATGAGATGTCTGACAGCGGCAACGATGACACGACGCACAGAAGTTACTTCTGGTCAGACGCAGGAGGAGCCAGGCCCGGAGGCAACCCACAGTGCCCAGAGCCTCCTAGTGTCACCAACGCCTGCTGCCAGCAGCCCACCTGATACCCAAAGCCCCTTCCAAGAAACATCATCTCTCAACAATCTGCAGGATCCCCAAAGCCAGCAAGCTCCAGTAACAACAAGCTGTGCTCCTTCAGCCCAACCAAGGATCCAGTGGCCCCAGTCCTCAAAGAGAGCACAGTGGGAGCAGTTCGATGAGGATATGGAGAAGATCCTGGAGGTGACAGCCAAGGGGGACGTAGACCAGAGGCTGAAAACGATGACAACCCTCATAGTGAACATCGCAGCAGAGCGATTTGGAAACGAGGTGCCTAAGCCAGCACCATCGGCATATACTCTGAGCCACAGAGCAAGGAAGATCCAGTGCCTCAGGAAGGAGCTCAAGCTGATAAAGAGGCAGTATAGAATAGCAGGGGAAGTTGAGCGAGCTGGCCTAGCGGACCTGAGAGCAATCCTGAGGAAGCAGCTGTTGACCCTGCGGAGGGCAGAGTTCCACAGGAGGAGGCGGAAAGAGAGAGCCAGGAAGAGGGCAGGTTTCCTGGCTAATCCTTTTAAGTTGACCAAGCAGCTCCTTGGCCAAAAGAGGACGGGCCGCCTCACCTGCTCGAAGGAGGATATCAACAACCACCTCAAGGCCACATACAGTGATCCCAGCAGAGAACAGCCATTAGGTCCATGTGATGCACTGACAGAACCACCAGAGCCTACATCAGACTTCAATCTGAAGGAGCCAAGCCTATCTGAAGTGGAGGAAGTGGTGAGGAGAGCAAGATCAAGCTCAGCACCAGGCCCAAGCGGCGTGCCATACAAGGTTTATAAGAACTGCCCGAAGCTGCTACGCTGGCTTTGGAAGGCCCTGAAGGTGATCTGGAGGAGAGGGAAGATTGCCCAGCCGTGGAGGTATGCTGAGGGAGTGTACATACCCAAAGAAGAAAAGTCTGAGAACATCGACCAGTTTCGGGTAATCTCCTTGCTCAGTGTGGAGAGTAAAATCTTCTTTAGCATTGTGGCCAAGAGACTCTCCAACTTCCTGCTGTGCAATAAGTACATCGACACGTCTGTGCAGAAGGGAGGGATACCGGGAGTCCCCGGTTGCCTGGAACACACAGGCGTGGTAACCCAGCTCATCAGGGAGGCGAAAGAGGGCAGAGGTGACCTGGCTGTGCTGTGGCTGGATCTCACGAACGCTTATGGTTCCATACCCCATAAGCTGGTGGAGGTCGCACTGGAGAAACATCACATACCCAAGAAGGTGAGAAGCCTCATCCTGGACTACTATAGTAAGTTCAGCTTGAGAGTTTCATCTGGCCAGCTGACATCTGACTGGCACCAGCTGGAAGTGGGCATAATCACTGGTTGTACCATATCAGTGACCCTCTTCGCGCTGGCAATGAACATGCTGGCCAAGGGAGCTGAAACGGAATGCAGAGGTCCACTCAGCAAGTCTGGAGTAAGGCAACCACCCATTAGAGCCTTCATGGACGACCTCACAGTGACGACAACAACCGCACCAGGAGCCAGATGGATTCTTCAGGGGTTGGAGAGGATCATGGCTTGGGCACGCATGTGTTTCAAGCCATCAAAGTCCAGGTCCCTGGTTCTAAGAAAAGGGAAGGTCACGGACAAATTCCGCTTCAGGTTGGGAGAACATCTGATCCCATCCGTCACTGAGAAACCAGTGAAGAGCTTGGGGAAGGTCTTCCACTGCAGCCTGAATGACAGAGATTCCATCAAGGCAACCAAGGCTGACCTGGATGGCTGGCTGAAAGCAGTGGACAAGTCTGGGCTCCCTGGTAGATTCAAGGCCTGGATTTACCAGCATGGAATCCTCCCAAGAATCCTCTGGCCTCTCCTCATCTACGAGGTTCCCATGACTGTGGTGGAAGGTTTTGAGCAGAGGGTGAGCAGCTATCTTCGCAGATGGCTGGGGCTACCACGCAGCTTGAGTAACATCGGGCTGTATGGGAACACCAACAAGCTCAGGCTCCCTTTTAGTTCGGTCAAGGAGGAGTTCATTCTGACACGGACACGAGAACACTTGCAGTACTCGGGATCCAGAGACGCCAAAGTGTCCGGGGCAGGAATTGTGGTGAGGACAGGGAGAAAGTGGAGGGCAGCCGATGCAGTCCAGCAAGCTGAATCTTGGCTGAAGCACAAGGCCATCCTCGGCACAGTGGCACGAGGCAGAGCGGGACTGGGGATGTCAACATCAACCCGGTACGAGTCTGCCAGTGGGAGGGAGAGGCAGAGGCTGGTGCAGGAGGAGGTGCGTGCTTCAGTGGAGGAAGAGCGAACCAGCAGAGCAGTGGCCATGAAGCAGCAAGGAGCCTGGATGAAGTGGGAGCAGGCGATGGAGCGGCACATCACTTGGAAGGACATCTGGCGGTGGAACCCCCAGAGGATCAAGTTCCTGATCCAAGGGGTGTATGATGTCCTCCCAAGCCCATCTAACCTGTACACCTGGGGCAAAATGGAGACACCTGCATGCACCCTATGTTCCAAGATGGGGACCTTGGAACACATCTTGAGCAGCTGCTCCAGGGCGCTGAGCGAGGGTCGCTATCGATGGAGGCATGATCAGGTTCTCAAATCCATAGCTGAGGCAATCAGCAAGGGAATTAAGGACAGCCGATGCA
>JAPEIY010000004.1:27935829-27947284 GCA_026122135.1 Cathorops aguadulce | reverse complement strand
GAAAGGCCCTCGCCAGCCCCGGGGCTCGAACCCAGGACCTTCTTGCTGTGAGGCGACAGCGCTAACCACTACACCACCATGCCGCCTGAGCTGGAACTAATAATAAAAATAGGTACAGAGTGAACAATGTAACTGGTGTAGTTGAGGAATGATTTCCTTTTTTGATTCACTCAAACAATGTGGTGTGAATTTACACCCAACACGAATGCTTCGAGAGCACTGTTTCCACAGTGCTGTTGAATTCTTGATTCTGACTGGTCAGGACAGAATACTGTCCTTTCTAGAGTAAGAGTGCAGTGACTTGTATGATGGATACACTTCATAATCTAAGAAGAGCCTATTAAAAAATAGATTTTTAAAAATATCACTGTATTTGTTGGGTATGCAGATGACAGACAGATGTAAAAGCAGTAGAGAGAGTTTATTCAGAGTGCACTGGTAAACAGATTCAAATCATGAGGTAAAGGCAGTATCAGTCAACAGGCAATGGTCAGGCGAGGCACAAACAGAATGTCAGAGGCAGAGACTATAGGCAATAATCAAAATGCAAACTGGGTTAATAACCAGATAAACAGCACAAACAGTAAAGGCTTGGTAAAGTCAGGCCTGGGAACACTGAGCGCTTACTTTACAATGATAATGTGAACTGAGAATCCTGAAATACTGTGGCTGTGATCAGGAACAGATGTAAATGATTAGAACTGGAGACTGAGAGTGGTGTGGTGCAATGTTGTTGTTGTAGCCCACGGCGGCCATGTTTGAAAACCACTGCAATCTCTGAGCAGGTACTGATGTGACTATGCATTTAGGTAAGACTTTATTGTCATTGTAGTTACACAACAAAACTTTGTTCAGTTCATACCTTATAACGTATAGTTATTTGGCTACATTCATATTACTGAGTGAGATTCAGCTTGTTAAAATAACAGTAGAATAAATTAGAAAAAAAAAAAAAACAGGAAAAGCAAAGAACTTTCACTGATTTTGGCACATCCACTGGTTTATACTTTTTCATGTTATTTTCACATTATCATTTATAGTACTTTACTACTGCTTATCTTGTCTGTCATGGATTTGAATAAAAAGTGCATTAAAATGGCGAAAAAACAAAGAATGTAAAACTGGACCATTGAATTAAAAGAATTTGTTCCTGTGGCATCGGGGGTGTAATCAAGCGTCGGTCTGTGAATGGAGGGCAGAGTCAGGGAAGGTAAGTGGCAGAATCACTGCACCCGACGTGAATTAACCTGTGTTTGTGTCTCCCCCAGTGACCGCGTCCTATAAAAGGAGAGAGAGAGAGCAGAGAAAGGGAGCTCTCCCCAACCTGGACACGTGTGTGGGTGGGTGGGTGGTGAGCGAAGTAAGCCACTGAAAAGTGCAAAATAAAGTTTTTGTAAGAACTCAGTTCTGGCCTACCATGCTTCTGTGCTCCACCTACCTTCAACTATTTATACAATGGTGCCGAAACCCGGGACAGAGTACAGAAGAGAACAGCCTCATGGAGTCCTCCCCCTTCAAGGACCTGGTCCATGCCCTTGCCATGGTCCAACAGAGCCAGCACCAGGTGCTGGTCACCCTCCGGAAGGAGCAGGAACAATGGTTCGAAGCCCTGGTGCTAGCGCAGCAGGAAGATCGCCAGGCGTTTTGGCACCTACTCGTGTCTATGGGGTCCACGATCACCACTGTCGCGGACCCTCCCCACCACACCCTAATGAATATGGGTCCGTAGGATGACCCCAAAGCCTTCCTCACTCTTTTTGAGTAGGCAGCAGAAGCATGGGGTTGGCCGGTGGAACAGCGCGCAGCGCACCTCCTCCCCCTGCTAATGGGCGAGGCGCAGCTGGTTGTGCTACAGCTCCATGCTGACAGCCGGCTGGTCTACGACCTTGTCTGTGTCCTCCCCCCCTCAGGTGAGTGAGCTCCGAAACACCGGTGTAAAGGGAGAGCCTGGGCCGGTATGCTGGCGCTGCGGGGAGCCAGGGCACCTCCAGTATCAGGGCTCGGTGATAGAGGTGGGCGCAGTGGTTCAGATCCCCGACGCACCAGGGACTGCCCTCGATCGGGCTGTAGCGTATCGAATACCGGTGAGTATCCAAGGGGATACGTATCAGGCTTTGGTGGACTCCATCTGTAATCAGACTTCAATCCACCAAAGCCTGGTGCAAGACGAGACATTGGGGAGAGCACAACTGGTGAAGGTGTTGTGTGTGCATGGGGATGTTCACAACTACCCTTTAGTGTCAGTCCACATTCTATTTTGAGGGGAGAAATTTTGAGTAAAGGCAGCGGTTAATCCTTGCCTTACCCACTTGATAATTTTGGGGACTGATTGGACAGGATATCGGGAATTAAAGACTCATTAAGTGAAGAGTGAGGCCTGCCATAGTTCAGCAGGGAGAGATCCTGGTGTGGCATTGGTGGGAGCAGCTGTCATAGAGCAGTCTACATCATCACCGTGTCAGAGTGAGGAGCAGCAGGCTCCACCTCCCTATCTTGGGGAATCCCTCGCGGATTTCCCATTAGAGCAGTTGTGAGATGAGACTTTGTGGCATGCGTTTGACCAAGTGAGAGTAATCAATGGTAAAATGCTCCAGCCAAACGCCACCCTGTCCTTCCCCTATTTTTCCATTATTAAGGATAGAATACACTGAGTGACGCAGGGCACTCAGACTAAGGAGCCGATCACACAGCTTTTGATCCCAAAGAGCCACCAGGAATTTATATTCCAGGTGGCTCACTTTAATCCCATGGCTGGACATTTGGGGCAGGATAAGACACTAGCCCGAATAATGGCCCGGTTCTATTGGCCAGGGATTCGCGGCGATGTCTGTAGGTGATGTACGGAGTGCCGCGAATGTCAGTTAGTAAATTCAGCAGCCATTCCAATAAGCACCTTTGTGCCCTCTGCCATTAATCAAGACCCCAGTCGAAAGAATTGGGATGAATCTTGTCAGGCCATTTGATCAGTCAACATGAGGATATCACTTTATTTTAGTTCTGGTGGACTATACAACGCGATATTCAGAAGCAGCACCTCTTCACAATATCTTAGCACATAGTATTGCGGAAGCACTCTTCCGCATCATCTCCCGAGTTGGAATCCCCAAAGAGATTCTGACTGATCAAGGCACTATGTTTGTCATGCACACTGCGTGAACTGTATGGGTTACTGGGAATTAAGCCGATCCGCACCAGTGTTTATCACCCACAAATGGACGGCTTAGTCGAAAGGTTCAATCGCACCCTCAGAAATATAATTTAAAAAATTCATAAGTGAGGAAGCGTGCAACTGGGATAAATGGCTTGAGCCCCTGTTATTCGCAGTGCTAGAGGTCCCACAAGCCTCCACAGGGTTCTCCCCATTCTAATTATTATATGGGCGTAAACCGCAGGGCATTCTAGATGTACTGTGGGGAAAATTGGGAGGAGGGATCTTCAACGAGCAAAAACGAAATTCAATACGTTATCGACCTGCGCGCAAAACTCCACACGCTCACGCACCTAACCCAGGAGAATTTGTGGCAGGCCCAAGAATGGCAAGTCTGCCTGTATGACAGGGGCACGCACCTTACGGAGTTTGCACCGGGAGATAAAGTACTCATGCTGTTGCCTACGTCAAGCTCCAAATTGATCGCCAAGTGGCAAGGAACCCTTGAGGTCACACGGCAAGTCGAGGACGTTGACTATGAGGTGAGGCGAATGGACAGGGGTGGGGCATTACAGATTTACCACCTCAATCTGCTAAAACTTTGGAATGAGGAGGTCCCTATGGCATTGGTGTTGTTGGTTCCAGAGAAGGTGGAGCTGGGGCCGGAGGTTCAAAAGGGAACATTGACTATCACTCCGGTCCCCTGGGGAGACCACCTCTCCTCGACCCAACTCATGGAGGTTGCCCAGTTGCAAGCCAAATTTTCAGACGTGTTCTCACCCCTGCCTGGCCGCACCTGCCTCATAGAACACCACATTGAGACGCCCCCAGGTGTTGTAGTGTGCAGCTGCCCTTACAGGCTGCCCGAACACAAGGAAAAGGTGGTTTGGGAAGAACTCAAGGCCATGCTCAACATGGGCATCGTTGAGGAGTTCCACAGTGACTGGAGCAGCCTGGTGGTCTTGGTTCCCATGGCCGACGGGTCGGTCCGGTTCAGTGTGAACTATAGAAAAAAGTCAACATGGTGTCTAAATTCGATGCATACCCAATGCCTCGTATTGACAAGTTGCTTGATTGACTAGGCACGGCTTGTTTTTATTCAACACTGGATTTGACAAAGGGATATTGGCAGATCCCCTTGACTTCATTATCCCAAGAAAAAATGACCTTTTCCACACCATTTGGCTTACACCAGTTTGTCACACTTCCTTTTGGGCTGTTTGGGGCACCCGCTACGTTCCAGTGGCTTATGGATAGGGTCCTCCACCCCCACGTCACTTATGCGGCTGCATACATCAACGATATTATAATCTATAGTAATGACTGGCCGCGGCATCTACAACACCTGAGGGCTGTCCTTAGGCTGCTGAGGCAAGCGGGTCTCACAGCCATCCCGAAGAAGTGTACGATTGGACGGGTGGAAGTACGGTATCTGGGCTTCCACTTGGGCAATGGGCAGGTGTGTCCCCAAATTAATAAGACAGCAGCGACAGCAGCAAGGCCCAAGACCAAAAAGGGGGCGAGACAGTTCCTGGGGTTGGCTGGCTACTATCGTAGGTTTATACCTAATTATTCAGACATCACCAGCCCGCTGACTGATCTCACTAAAAAGGGGGCACCAGATCTGGTCCAGTGGACAGAGCAATGCCAGTGGGCTTTCTCTGAGGTGAAGGCTGCACTGTGTGGGGGGCCACTTTTACATTCCCCTGACTTTTCTCTCCACTTTATGTTGCAGATGGACGCGTCAGACAGAGGGCTGAGGGCTGTTCTGTCCCAGGAGATGGAGGGGGAGGATTGCCCTGTGTTGTACATCAGCAGGAAGCTGTCGGTGCATGAGGGGCGCTACAGCATGATAGAGAAAGAGTGCCTAGCCATCAAGTGGGCAGTCCTTGCCCTCTGCTACTACCTGCTGGGATGCCCTTTCACCCTCTGTTCGGACCACGCGCCCCTCCAGTGGCTCTTCCGAATGAAGGATGCCAACACGAGGATCACCCATTGGTATCTGGTACTCCAGCCCTTTAACTTCAAGGTAATCCACAGGCCAGGGGCGCAGATGGTTGTGGCAGACTTCCTCTCTCGTCGGGGGGGGGAGTCAGCTACAGGCCGGACGGCTGCCCAGCCTGAGTTGGGCTGTGGGGGTATGTGGCAACAAGGGCGTGGTCAAGAGTCAGTCTGTGACCGGAGAGCGGAGTCAGGGAAGGTAAGTGGTAGAATCACTGCACCTGATGTCAATTAACCTGTGTTTGTGTGTCTTCCCCAGTGACCACGCCTTATATAAGGAGAGAGAGAGAGCAGAGGAAGGGAGCTCTCTCCCCAACCAGACAACTGATGTTTGTGTGCATGTGTCTGTGGTACTGGGAGATTGTAAAAGCTGAAAAGCTGAAAATAAAGAGTTTGGAAAACTCAGTTCTGGCTTGCTATACTTCTGTGCTCCACCCACCTGCTCAAAGTCCTACAATCACTTATGACTTGTATGCTGGTATGACTTGCGAATGCCACTTATAAAGCTGTACCATTGCAAGTCTTCGAACATAAAGATGAGGAAAGTCTAGTGTGAGCAAGCATGCATCAGATCCTTTCAGGATCTAAGAGGGCATTGATAGAAATATCTGCTTGGTATGCCTGCAACTAGTTTTGGCCAGTTTGTTTGCTTATTGTTTTAGCTAGCTCCAGTTATATCCTTGAAACTTATCTTTGCTCACACACCTACTCTCTGTATTCGTAAGGCTATCCTGATCAGTGATGTAGTGCTTTATCACCTGTTCATGCACTCTGTCACACACAGACAACTCAGCTTCTTAAATCACATCTTCCAGTCATTTGGGTACAACACACTTAAATATGGATATATACTCATGTTTGTCTTTCAAGAAACTGAGAAACATCACTGAACAGCTGTGTCTGCATCAATGAGTGTTGCTCCTGGATCCGTGAGGCAGAATCTCCTAGGTGACAGAGGTCTACATTTCTAGATCATACTTTGTCAATTCAACTTTCTTCAATACAGACAGAACAAAACCTACTAGAAAAAAATCCAGTGAGAATAAGTTCTGTGGGCAGAAATGCCTTGTTGATGAGAGAGGTCAGAGGAGAATATCCAAATTGGTTTGGCCTAAAAAGAAGTCTACACTAACTCAAATAACCATTCTTTACAACCATGGTGAGCACAAAAGTATCTCAGAATCCACAACACACTGAACCTTGATCTATAAAAGCAGAAGACCATACTGAGTTCCACTCCTGTCAGTTAAGAACACCCATCTGAGGCTATAGTGGGCACATGGTCACCAAAACTGGACAGTTGAAGATTAGAAAACATCACCCGGTCTTTTCCCAATCTTCAACTGTCCAATTTGGGAATAAAGTTGGCAGTAAGTGTGCACTAACAGGTAAGTACCATTATCACAGGTGAATTTGTCCTTGCAGTGGTCCTTTTCAATTACACATTCTTTAGAAGGATGACAGGGTCTTTCCTCAGTCAGAGGATCACTGCAGTCCTGTCCCCCAAACTGAGCTGGCCTGAGGACCGACTTGGTTCTGAACTGTTAAATAAACAACATGAAAAAATAGGGATAACTTTATACTGGAAATGTAAAACAGAGAGAGAGAGAGAGAGAGAGAGCTTGCACTATTGATTTTTACTCACCATTTTTTTGGCACAGGGTGAACACTCTGACCAGGGTCCAAACTCAGTCAGTTCACAGTTTATGGGACACCGATCCACATTACATATCTGCTGCTGATGTGTCTGGCATAGCTGGTTGCATTTGTTATTGTACCAGTAATCATCATACTGGACATTTCTGCAAAACAGTCAATGCTCTTTTCAAGAAAACCGGCATGATAAAGTTCAAGTTAAAGATGAAATGTTGAATAAAACATACCTGGTACGTTCCTGAGTTCCCTGGTCACAAGTCTTGGTGCAATAAGACCATGGAGTCCATGGATAATGATCACAGAAACAGCCAGAAATGGCCATGACTGAGGCCAGGATTAAAAGCAAGATGAGGAGGAACCTGATGTGACCCATAAGTACAGAAATTCTAGGGAAGAGCAGATTTGGGGTTAAACAGATTTTATTGATAGCTACATTAGCCTAGTACATCACATCTCAACCAAGGTTAATATAGTTAATTAAAACTAGTATTAAAAATAAAACTAGTCATGAAAAAATTATTTTGTTAACTGAAGTAAAAATAAATTTGGCAGTTTTCAAAAAAAATCACAAAAACTAAATAAAACCACAATGAATAATGCAACACAAACTAAAAATAAATAGAACTGTAGGTAAAATCAGCTTCATTTTCATTTCATTTTCTCTCTTGAGCTTGAGACACTAAGGACATTTGTCTAGAAAATGTTTTTGTTTGTTTGTTTTAGCAGAAATGTGCTAGCAGGGCACTAGGGAGCGCTTCAACTCAATGCTTCATCAAAAAAGTGCTCCCATGCTGCAAGTTGGTTTTGTTTCAGTGACAACAATATTTTGAAACATGTCAAAACTCTAACCACTATATGATTGGTTGCCTAAAAAGGAGCAGTTCGGAGTGCTTTTTCTCCAAGTATGCATTGGGAACAATGGAAAAAAGCCTGGTGGAAAGAAAAAAAAAATGCTATCACCTTCCACAAATAAGAAATCAAATTCAAAACAAATATTCACATCTCTTTCTTGATATGGTTTAAACCTGAAGTGGGTAAGGTGTATAGTTTTTTTCTTCTCTCTCTCTCTCTCTCTCTCTCTCTCATTTGATGAAACAAACTTAAATAAATAAATAAATAATACCACCATGCCCCCCAGAAACTGTCTCTATGTCATTGTTACCAACTTTCAGCATACATTTTCTGGTAAAATTTCTAAAATACAGTCCCAATTCCAAAACAAAGTTGGGAAGCTGTGTATAATGTAAATAAAAACAGAATGTGATTATTTGCAAATCATGGAAACCCTATATTTCCACTGAAAAATGTACAGACAGCGTATCAAATGTTGAAACAAAAAATTTGCTTTTTTTTTTAATATAATGCTCAAATTGAATTTAATACCAGCAGCGCTTTTTTTTAAATCACAGATTCAACATTTCATATGTTGTCTTTGTATTATTTTCAGTGAAACATAGGGTTTCCATGATTTGCAAATCACATTTTGTTTTTATTTATAGTTTCACAGCGCTGCAACTTTTTTGGAATTGGGGTTTGTAACAACTTTGTGGGAGTAGTCAATGAGGGACTGGAATCAGGCACTGTAATTCAAGGTATGCTTTGACTTTAACGCTTTTCAGTGACTTTTCCTACTCTGTAGATGCGCTGTAATTCAGGGTATGCTTTGACTTTATTAATGCTTATAAGCGACTTTTCCTAATTTGTAGACACACTGCACACACAGACACATGTGTGTGCGCATGACAAGGTGTCACAGCTGTCTCTTTTATTCCTGGCTGTCTGAAAGACACACAGAGACACACATTAATAGACAGCCAGTATGTGCACCTTGTCACATGTTACCTACTGGTTCAACCTGACTTCTCAACATTCACAGCCAATGCTTGACCACACCCCTGCTGCCACATACCACCCAGCTCAGGTCCTTCCCCACTGGGAGAGGTAATTCGCCACTACCATCTGTGCCCCTGGCCTATAGACCACCTCAGATTTATAGAGGTTAAAGAGCCAGATACCAACAATTGATCTGCATGTTGGCATCCTTCATGTAGTGGAGCCACTGGAGCAGGGCACAGTCAGAACAGAGGGTGAATAGGTGTCCAAGCAGATAGTACCAGAGATTGAGGACTGCCCACTTGATTGCCAGACACTCCTTTTCCATGGTACTGTACTTCGACTCTTGCCTGGAGAGCTTACGGCTGATGTACAGCACTGGATGCTCCCCCACCTCCACCACCTGGGACAAAATGGCCCCTAGCCCTCTATCTGACATGTCAGTCTGCAAAAGAAAATGGAGAGAAAAGTTGGGAGAATTCAACAGTGAGTCCCCCACATAAAACCACGTTTACCTGATCAAAAGCCCGTTCGCACAGCTCTGTCCACTGGACTGAATCTGGCATACCCTTTTTAGTGAGGCCAGTCAGCGGGCTGGTGACATCCAAAAAGTTAGACACAAACTGCCTACAGTAGCCAGCCAGCCCCAGGAACTTCCTCACCCCCTTTTTGGTTTTAGGTCTTGGGCAGGCCACAATTGCTGCAGTCTTATCAATTTAGGGACACACCTGCCCATGATCGAAGTGAAAGCCCAGATATCACACTTCCACCTGTCCACTTGCACACTTTTTCAGATTTGCTGTGAGCCCAGCACACCTCAGCAACCTCAGGACCGCCCTGAGGTGTTGTAAATGCCACTCCCCAGTTATTACTATAGATGATTATGTCATCTAGATAAGCTACCACATATGCATTGAGGGGATGGAGAATTCAGTCCATGAGATGCTGAAATGTTATTGGAGTGCCAAACAACTCAAAAGGAAGGGAGACAAATTTGTGTATACCAAATGGAGTGGAAAAGGCCCACTTGCAGGATAATGGAGTCAAGGGGATCTGCCAATATCCCTTTGTTAAATCCAGTGTCAAGTAAAAGTGAGCCGCACCTAACCGATCGAGCAGTTCATCAATGTGAGGCATCAGATATGCATCAAATTTAGACACTGCATTGACTTTCCTATAGGCCACACAGAACCAGACTGACCCATTGGTCTTGGGAACCAAGACCACCAGGCTGCTCCAGTCGCTGTGCAACTCCTCAATTACTCTGATCTTAAGCATTGCCTGGAGTTCATCCTGAACCACACTTCCCTTGTGCTTGCAGAGCCGATATGGGTGGCTGCACACCACCACACCTGGGGGAGTCTCAATGTGGTGTTCTATGTGGTCAGTGTCACCAGGGAGGGGCAAGAACACATCACAGAACTCTTTCTGTAACCTAATTACTTGTGCTCTCTGGGACAGTGAGAGGTGGTCTCCGCAGTGGACCGGGATGAATTGGGCTACACTTTTTAGACTTACCTCTGGTTCCAGCTCTGCCCTCTCTGGAATTACCATCACCAGAGCCACAGGAACCTCCTCTCTCCATGGTTTCAGGAGGTTGAGGTGGTAAATTTGACATGTTTCCCCTATCTGGATGCTTAACCTCATACTGTAGCTGACCTCCCCAATGTGCTATGTAACCTCAAAGGGCCCTTGCCACTTGGCAAGTAATTTTGTGCTTGAGGTGGGCAATAAAATGAGGACTTTATCTCCCGGTGCAAATTCCCTTAGCTGTATCCCTCTGTTGTACAGGTGAGATTGACATTCTTGGGCCTATAACAAATTGTCCTGGGTTGTGTGGCTCAGAGCATGGAGTTTTGCTCTCAGGTCAAGAACGTATTGAATTTGAGTTCTGCTTTGAGAAGGCTCCTCCACCCAATTTTCTCTAATGATGTCTAAGACACCACGGGGCTTGTGTCCTTACAGCAATTCGAAATGTAGTACCTTGATCACTCAGGATTTTTTTCACAATCCCGACTCAGGAGATAATGCAGAAGAGTGCCTCCGCAACACTGCATGCTGAAATATTGCAAAGAGGCACTGCTTCCAGGTATCACATTGCATAAGCCACTATGACTAACACAAATTGATACCTGCGTACAGATCAATCTAATGGTCCATTGAGATCAATGCCAATTCTTTCAAAGGGGCTCTCCATTAACTTTAATGGGTGTAACAGTGCTTTTAGTGCCACCTCTGGATTCACCAGAATGCATTTGTGACAAGCCGTACACCACCTGTGGACATCGGTACAAATCCCTGGCCAATACAAATGGGCCATGAGATGATTCAGTGTTTTATCCTGTCCCAAGTGCCCAGGCATAGGATTACAATAAGCCACATAGAATAAAAGTTCCCTACAGCTCTTTGGGACCAACAACTGTGTTATCTCTTCCTTGGTTTGAGTGTCCTGCATCATTCAATATAGCCTATCCTTAATAATACAGAAATACAGAAAGGAGAGTTAGTTTGGAGGGGTTGGCCATCAATTACTTTCACTTGGACAAAAGCATGTCTCAGAGACTTGTAGGTGCAATAGGCTTATCAAATCAGTCTTATGTAAAAAAAAAAAAAGGGATCAGTCTCATAAATTACTTAACCATTAATTCAAGTGTCTAATTGTTTATAGCTAATAGCTATATATAGCTATATAGCTATGCATGGCTGTATTGAGGCTGTTCGATCTTGGATGCTGAAGGATAAACTCTGTCTTAATGATAGCAAGACAGAGTTTATGGTGATTGGAACTAGACAACAGCTTGCGAAAGTGTGCATTGA
>JAPEIY010000004.1:27246043-27259385 GCA_026122135.1 Cathorops aguadulce | reverse complement strand
ATAAAAATTTATCCCTTATTTGCAAGAACAAAAAAAAAAAAAAACCACAAAGGGGGGGGGTCTGTTGCAAAACGCTTTGACTCTCTGGGTCAGTTTCATTTTCCAGACTAGCTTGGACTCTGCAGTTTGCTAGATAATGAGGGTGAAGCTTGTACTGAGTTTACTCTAGAATAGCCCTGCACACTTTACATTGTAAATATTAGGAAAAAAAAAAAAGTCATCAAATTTTCTGAATTTGTACTGCAGATTGTGACATGACAGAATTCTAAACTACAGCTACAGTGTCTCTTATCAAATCTCATGACCTGCTGAACTTTGGTCACTCACCGATGCTGGAGTTGCGGCTACTGCGAGGTTTGGCACAGGTAACCGTACTAAAGAAGATTTTGAGCTGAGAATAAAGCAGTGTCACATCCTTCCCTCTAAAAATCTGCACACAGATAAAGATAAAAACTGTTGTTTTATCCAACTATCAACCAACCATTCATGCAGACCTGTAAAGGACAAATCCATCCTGATTGATTCAATATTTAGATTTTTTTTTTAAACTTTGTTTCCTACAATATCCACAAAGCTGTTTGACTACCTGCTGATAGTGATGCAGTGGCATTTAGCTCTAGCTTCAAGTCTATTTAAGATACTGATTCAGCAGTCCTTTAGACTATCCAGCTCTTTCAGCTTTTGCCATCGGTAGTCAGATGTTCATGGGGGTGGTACCATCAAAAAATGAGATTATATGCAAGATGCATGCACTTTTGTAACTGGCCTGTTCTAGCAGACCATTTTCATTTGATGACCTTTAAAAGACTGGGGAGGTAACAGTTCATTTTGAAAGGTCCCGAACGTCCCCAAATCACATTGACTGACTTACTTATTTTACAAGTTTTCCATGGCATGTACAGTGGGGCAAAAAAGTATTTAGTCAGCCACCAATTGTGTAAGTTCTCCCACTTAAAAAGATAACAGGCACCTGTAATTTTCATCATAGGTACACTTCAACTATGAGAGACAAAATGAGAAAAAAAAATCCAGAAAATCATATTGTCTGATTTTTAAAGAATTTATTTGCAAATTATGGTGGAAAATAAGTATTNNNNGAAACAGGCTTGTCGGGTACATGTAGTTGCGTACCTTTCTCTTTAAATTTAGATATATATATATATATATATATATATATATACACACACACACACACACACACACACACACATGCTCATTTTGAATCTGATGCTAGGAACAGGTCTCAAAAAAGTTGGGATGGGGCATATTTCCCATCGTGTTGCATCACCTTTACTTTTAACAACACTCTGTTAACGTTTGGGAAATGAGGAGATTAAGTGCTATAATTTTGAAAAAGTGAAATTGTCCCATTCTCTCTCAACAGTTCAGGGTCTCCTCTGACATATTTTGCACTCAATAACACACCAAATGTTTTCCGTAGGAGACCAGTCTGGACTGCAGGCAGGCCAGTTTAGCACCTGGGCTCTTGCTATGAAGCCATGCAATTCTAATACATGCAGAATGCAGCTTAGCACTGTCTTACTGAAATAAGCAAGGGCTTTCCTGAAAGAGATGTTGTCAAGATGGCAACATGCTGCTCCAAAACCTGCATATATCATTCCACATTAAATGTTGCCTTCCCAGATATGCAAGTTACCCATGTTATGTGCACTAACGCACCTCATCCCATCACAGATGCTGGCTTTTGAACTGTGCGCTGAGAACAATCCAAGTGGTCTCCCTCCTCTTTAGCCTGGAGGGCACGGTGTCCACAGTTTCTAAAGAGAACTTCAAATTTCCATTTGTCAGACCATAGGACAGTTTTCTACTTCGCTTCAAACAATTTTAAAGGAGCTCAGGCTCAGAAAAGGTGACAGTGTTTCTGGATATTGTTTATATATGGTTGTGGCAGTGGGGGTGCGCTTGACTGCTAGTTTGTGAATGAAGAGCAAACTGAGGAAGGTGAGTGGCAAAGTGATAGCACACTAATTACCAACAGGTGCCATGTCTGTGTTTGTGTTGCAGTGATGGAGAGCAGATAAAAGGGGGGAGAGGAGTGGAATGGAGGTTTTCCCCATGAGCCAGAGTGTTGACTCTGGCTATAATGTGTGTGTGCAGTTTGTTTGTGGAGCACAAAAAAACAAATGCCCTTTGTTTAATAAAAGTGAGAGACTGAACCGAACCCACCTGCCCATGTATTTCAGTGTCTTCCCTAACAGGGAAGCTTTACACTGGTGCCGAAACCCAGGAACGCTGAAATGAACCGTCTCCATGGAGTCCTCCCCATTCATAGAGCTCATCTATGCCCGCTCCACCACCCAACAGAACCAGCACCAGGTGCTGGTCGCAATACATGAGCAAGAGTAGCGCTTTGAGGTTCTGCTGCAGGCTCAGCAGGAAGACTTGCAGGTGCCCCAACCCCAGGGTCGGCAGGCTTCCTCCACATTACCCCCATGTTACCCTCACGAACATGGGATGACAGAGGCATGGGGGTGGCCAGACGAGCAGCAAACAGCCCGCCTGCTGCCACTCCTCTCCAGCGAAGTGCAGCTTGCAACCCAACAACTGCACACAGACAACAGGCTGGAGTGTGCAGACTTGAAGTGTGCAATCCTGCAGCGAATCAGCTGCACCCCAAGCAACACCGTCAGCACTCCCGCGTGCTGACATTGGAGGAAGCCGGCCAGCTGTTCGCCTACAGACAGCAGTTGCAGGATGCCTGCTGATGATGGTTGAGGGCAAAAGACTGCAACATCAAGAGGTCAAAGGTCAGCCATACAGTTGCAATGGAGCAGTTCATTGCTTAACTGCCAAGGGGGACAGAGGAGTGGGTCCAGTGCCACCACCTGGCATCACTGGATCAAGCAATTGAGCAGGCGGAGGACTATCTGGCTGCAATTACAGTGGCCTCCTCCCTCTCTCTCTCCCCCCCCCTCATCCTGGCCCCTGCTTTCATTCCTCCCCTCCCTCCCAGTACCGTTGAGTCGGGGCCTGGTACCACCGCAGCCAGCTCCCTTAACTTGTGGTTCCCCTTCCCCTCAGGTGAGCAATCCTCACCCCAGCAATGCACAGGTGAGGCCTGGGCCAGTGTGCTGGCATTGTGGGGAGCCTGGGCACTTCCAGGACCAGTGCCATGCAATTGAGGTGGGGGCAGTGATCCGGATCCCTGATACACCAGAAACTACCCTAGATGGAGCTGGAATGTACCACATACCAGTGAGTATCCAAGGGGGTACATATCACGCTTTGGTGGATTCAGGCTGTAATTAAACCTCAATTCACCGTAGCTTGGTTCAAGCCGAGTGAAGGTTCAGTGTGTGCACAGGGATATTCATGAATACCCATAGGTACTGATCAAAGTCGTATTTTGGGGAAAAATTATAGTATCTTATAGTATCGAAGCAGCGATTAGCCTGTGTCTCACTCACCCACTAATTCAAGGGATGGATTGGCCAAGGTTTAGGAGCCTAACAGAGTGAGTGGTTGTGGGTGGGTCCTATAGTAGCATGTCATGATGTTCACACTGTGATGTGTAGTGATGTCAGGGAAGCCGTCCCAGAGCCATCCATGTCAACTCCATATCATAGAAGCACAGAAAGTGGGAAGCGCACCAGCCCTCCCCGTTCTCTCAGGAATTCCCTAATAGATTTCCCTCTGGAGCAGGCACGAGACAAGTCTCTACATCACATGTTAGACCAAGTGAAAGTAAATCAATGGTCAGAACCTCTAGCCAAGCGCTGCACTCTCCCACCCGTACTTTTTAATAATTAGAGGTAGGATGCATTGTGTGATGCAGGACACCCAAACCAGAGAGCAGCAAACACAATTACTAATTCCCAAAAGCCACAGGGAACTCCTCTTCCATGCAGCTCATTATAACCCAATGGCTGGTCACCTGGGGTAAGACAAAAACATTAACCTGACTCATGGCCCAGTTCTACTGGCCAGGGATTCGTGGGGGTGTCTGCAGGTAGTGTGCAATATATCGTAAGTGCCAACTGGTAAATCCAGTTGCCACTTCAAAAGCACCATTGCGCCCTCCTCCCCTAATCAAGAACCCCTTCAAAAGAATTGTGATGGATCTCGTTGGGCCATTAGATCAGACTGCTTGAGGGCATTGCTTTAGTTTAGTCCTGGTGGATTATCCAATGCAAATCAGGAAGCAATGCCACTGCATAACATTTCGGCATGCAGTGTCACAGAGACACTTTAAAATTATCTCCCAAGTCGGGATTCCGAAAGAAACCCTGACTGATCATGGCACTATGTTTATGTCATGCACACTTTGCAAAATTTATGAGTTATGGGAGATTAAAATCAATCCACAAAAGTGTCTATCACCCGTAAACAGATGGTTTGGTCAAGCGATTTACCCGCACCCTTAAGAACTCGATTTCTAATTTTATGCGCAGACACACTCATAATTGGGATAAATGGCTCAAACCCCGTTTGCAGTATAAGAGGTCCTACAAGCCTCCACATGGTTTTCCCCATTTTAACTGTTATATGGGTGCAAGCCTCAGGGCATCAAACATCATGTGGAAAAACTGAGAGGAGGGGCCATCTGACAGCAAAAATGAAATTCAGTACGTTCGACCTGCGCACAAAACTCCATACACACACTCAGCCAGCTAACCCAGGAGAATTTGCAGCAGGTGCAAGAATGCCAGTCCTGGCTGTACAATAAAGGGGCATGCCTTAGAGAATTCACACCAGGAGAAAAAGTTCTCTTACGATTGCCCACATCGAGCTCTAAATTACTCACCAAATGGCACGGACCCTTTGAGGTCACACAGTGAGTTGGGGACATCGACTATGAGATGAAGCGAATAGAGAGTGATGAAGCGCATGGACAGAAACACCACCTTAATCTGCTAAAACTTTGCCTACTGCCTTTGCCTCCCACCTGCCCCTCCATATCCTTCCACTGACAGAGAACTTGATTTCACCTGAAAAAGCCACAACACAGACAGTCCTCGCCACCTCCTTCTCCTTCTCTCACCTTCCAACTGTCTGGTAGTCGGGGTGGTGGCACTGGTTTGTTGATCTCTGAATCATGGAAGTTTTCACCTCTTCCACTCTCCCACCTCTCCAGCTCCTCCTCTGAATTTCACTCTGCTTCAGTCTCTTCTCCTGTTTACCTGTTTGTCATTGTTGCCTATTGCTCTCCTGGCCCTGTGGGATGTTTCTTTGATGAACTGGACATCCTACTCAGATCCTTCCCAGACAATGGCACCCCACTGATGCTCCTGGGAGACTTCAACCATCACCTAGAAGCCTCCCACTTCACTGTCTTCCTCCCACTACGCCACTCCTTTCATCTCTCCCAACTGCACTCACCTCCACACTATAAAACTGGCAACCTTCTAGACTTGGTCTTCCTCAGAAACTGCTCCACCTCAGATCCCACAGTTACCCCTCTCCATCTGTCTGACCACTGCTTCATTTAATTTTCCCTCCTCCTCCTCCCCCCACTGTTACAGTCTGCCATAACCTCCGCTCCTTCTTTCCCTCCTCTCTTAACTCCTCAGTCACAGCTTCCCTCCCCCACTGAATCTGCTGCATCTTCTCTGCTCTCCTCATCACTTGACATATTATCTCCTCATCTCCAAGCCAGCAAGATCTTCCCCTCCTAGTCCCTGGATGTCTGAAACACTTTGCTCCAACAGAAGCAGCCTATGAGCAGCAGAGAGGAAGCGGAGAAAATCCAGGGCTCCTGCTGGCCTGTCTCACTCCCAGTCCCTTCTTGCTGAGTTCACAGCTTCACTAAAATTAGCCAAGACCTAGTCATCACTCCTGAAATTCATAGCTCCATCTCAAACCCTCATCAACTGTTTTCTCTCCTCAACACTCCACCAGCTTCACTTCAGTCCTCCACCACTGCAGAATACTTTATGGTCATTTTTGAGGAAAAGATTGTGTTCATCCACAACTCCTTCACCACCCTTGCCCCACCCACCCTGTCTCTTTCCCCTAGCTCTCTGCTTTTTACCCCCTTTCCACTTCTGAGGTCTCCCAGCTCCTGCTCTCTCACCGTTCTATCACCTGTCCCCTCATCTCTCCTCCAGACCATCACTCCTGACATCCTCCCATTTATCACTTCCCATCAACTCCTCCTTGTTCTCTGGATGCCTTCCCTCCAGCTTCAAAACGGGCCCACATCACTCCTCTGCTGAAAAAAAACCCTACCCTAGACTCTTCGGGCTTCCAGAACTACTGACCAGTTTCTCTTCTCCCCTTCCTATCAAAGACACTTGAGCATACTGCTGTTAACCAAGTCTTCTCTTTTCTCTCTCAGAACAACTTCCTGGATCCTCACCAGGCTAGCTTCGGAGACTGCACTTTTTCCATCAATGAAGCACTTCATGCAGCAAATGCCGCCTCCCTGTCCTTGGTCCTGATTCTCTTAGACCTTGCTGCTGCATCTGACACTGTTGATCACACCCTCCTCCTGTCATAACTGTCAACTCTGGGGAGCTGTGGGACAGTCCTAGACTGTTTCAAGTCCTACCTCTCTGGTCACTCAGCACCACACCTACTTACCACTGATGTCCCTCAAGGTTCAGTCCTTGGTCCAATTCTCTTCTCCATCTACACCCAGTCTCTCACCCCAATTACCTTTGCTCATGGTCTACCCTACCGCTGCTATGGACACCCAATTGAGTCTCTCTTTTCCTCCTTCTGACACAGGTCTCTGCTTGCCTGCCTAACATCCAGAGCTGGATAGACAAGCATCACCTGAAGCTCAACCCAGGCAAGACAGAAGTGATCCACATTCCTACTCCATCCTCTCCACCCCTGGACATCGTCATCTCTTTGGGGGACATCTCTAGGTCACCTTCACCAAGTGCAAAGAACCTACGGGTGGTATTTGACAACAGATTCTCCTCCTCTGTGAACATCACAGCAGTGACCCAGATGTGTAGCTTCCTCCTCTACAACATCCAAAAAAATCCACCCTTTTCTTACTTGCTTCTTCCTGATCCAAGCACCGACCCTCTCCTGCTTGGGCTACTACAACTCCCTCCTTGCTGGATTTTCAGCATCTGCCATCATACCCCTGCAGCTCATCCAGAATGCTGCAGCCCACCTGGTGTACAACCTCCCTTATTCCTCCCATGGTACCCCTCTGTCTACCTATTACAGCTCGTATCAAATTTAAGACACTGGTGCTAGCTTACCATGCTGTCAAGGGGCTCGGGCCAACATGCCTCCAGAGACTGATCTGCCCCTACACACCAGCCAGATACTGGTGTGTAGGATACTGGTGTGATACTACTGGTTGCCTGGCCCCTCGTCCTCAACGCTCCTGCCTAGCCTGCTCAAGACCACTAGCTTTCCTGGCTCCCCATTGGTGGAATTACCTTCCCACTGAGGTCAGAACTGGTGATTCCCTAACCACCTTCAAGCACAGACTGAAGACTCATCTCTTCAGAGTGCACCTCTCCCCTGCCTACTGTGATTCATGTACTGGTCTTGATCAACCCAGGCTGTGTACTGTCCAGCCTGGGGTTAGCGTTGGAATTTTATTTTTCCTCTATTTAGTTGTACTATATCAGCTCATTTGTATGGTTGAATTGTTTTCCTTTGCTGTTGACTGAGTATTGCTACTTCAACAGAACATTACACAAAGTGTTATTCTGTTACTTATTCAGTTGGCAGTAAAACTTTCTTGTCTAGAAGTTCAACACTTCTTGTACGTCACTCAGGATAAGAGCATCTGCTAAATGCCATATAATATAATGTAAACTATGGAATGAGGAAATCTCTGTGGCACTCGCAATGATAATTCTGGAGAGGGAGGAGCTGGGGTTGGAATTAAAAACAAAATCCACTGCACAATCCACCCTGGTGGAGACCACCTCTGGCAGGCCCAAGTTGCAGAGGCTGAAAATGGAGTTTTCCGATGTGTTCTCGCCTCTTCCCAGTCACACTCACTTCATAGAACACCATGTTAAGACGCCCCTGGGGTGGTGGTGTGTAGCTACCCTTACCACTTACTCAAACACACACACACCAAAAAAAAAAACCCACTGTAGTTCAGGACAAACTCAAGGCCATGCTCAAGATGGGAATAATAGAGGAGTTGCACAGCGATTGGAGCAGCCTGGTAGTTTTGGTGCCCAAAATTGACGGGTCAGTCCAGTTCTGTGTGGCAGTGTTGTAGTCAAATCACTAAACCTCGAGTCCGAATCCAGTCTTGAGTCTCCAGTGTTCAAGTCCAAGTCATTAAAGAAAATTTCGAGTTGAGTCCAAGTCGAGTCCACTACTGATCCGAGTCGAGTCCGAGAACAAGACTCCAACCAGACCATTTGACTAGGCATATCAGGTGAAAATTCAAACTCAATCCACATCACTTAAAGCTGCTCTCATTGAATTCAGAAATGATTGCAGAACATACTTTTTACAGAATTAAAATGTTTATCCGTTCTTGAGGTATTACAAATCAAAGACTGAAAAAACAGCTTAATTTTGAGAACTAATGTAATATGATGCATTAGGCTAACATGGTCCAAAATGGGCCTTGTTAATGAATGAGATCAAATGTTTAATAACTCCTCCCCCGGATATTTACATGGAAATTGGCAGGCACGTAGATGGTTGTATATCAAATACAAAAGTTAGTTAAAAATTAGTAAAAACCAATTATGCAAATTAATATATTATTAGTATTATGATAATTAGGTTAAAATGTTAAATCGGTACACTCTCTTCTTCAAAGTTTCACCAAATGGCTTTATTTTTGCAATATAAAGCTGATCATAACTCATTTATACATCACAAAGAAGGAGAAATCAATTTTAATTATAAAATATGCATAAATAAGCATTGAATGGCAAATGTGAGACATTCTCAAAATAAAAAAAAGTAATAAAAGGATATTTCTAATAACCTCTTTATGCTCTGTAGGCCCTTGTATTTCTCAAAAGTAGGGCCAACTAGTGTTTATTTCGATTAATATTCACAGTTTTCAAGGCTAACCTCCAAAAAACTGTGACTGACGTCCAATAAACAATTCCAGTTAACTGAACTGAAATTGACACACTCTCGTTTCTGACTTCCGGTTTTTAAAAATCTCATTCCAACCACCAAGATCTCAGTATTTATCAAAACAACTACTTTTATATTCTAAAATATTTATTTACATGAAAATCAGTTTGATTTGAAAAAATAAGTCAGTAAAGCTATGAAAACTCACTTCAAAAGTCTCCTGTGAATCATATCAAAACCAGCAGACAGGAAATTTTGCTGAATACTTCATCAGGAACAGTGCGTGCTAGAGAACATCCCTATAAAAGTTATCTGATTGATATTTAAGTAATCCAGTCGGAAACCAATCAGAAGAGAGCCTGACCGCTTTCACGTGACTCAAAAAGCACCGGCAGTTTCCCAACGTCAGGCAAGCAGAGAATGGACTTTGTTGTACCAAATTCAACCTGCTGTTACTCTCAAAGTATTGAACAGATCTTAAGATAAATTTCTTTGGAAAGCAGAAATTACATGCTTTTTAATGATAGTATTCACGATAGAAAATATTCAAGGAGTTCAGCAATGACAGATTTGGAAACTTAAATGAGCGTCTACATGCACAATTTTCACAGCACAATCAGTGAGCATCTGATATGCCGAATTTGACAGTGGCTGTTGCTGCCTTTCTGTGAAACTGTTTATGGCACACATGCGAGAGTCCGCTTGGCATGTGCGCGCTGTCCGGAGCATGCCTGAGAGTCTCTCTGATGCACATACTAAGGCGTACAGGCGTGACACTCTTGCACGAAATTTGTACAAAAAAAAAAAAATGTAGACAAATGCTTTATGCCAAATTATTATAATGTTACAAAAATATAAAGAAAAAAAATTCAGACTCTTCGTCTCCAATTTATGAGTCCTAATGCAGTTAATATGCAAGTCCAAGTCATCAGTACTCAAGTCCAAGTCAAGTCATGAGTCCTTAAAATTAGGGCACGAGCTGGACTCAAGTACTACAAGCCTGCTGTGTGGACTATCGCAAGGTCAATGCAGTGTCTAAATTCGATGCAGACCCAATACCTCGTAATTGAGGAACTCCTTGATCGGTTCAGCATAGCTCATTTTTATTTGACACTGTATCTAACCAAGAGATATTGGCAGATCCCCTTGACTCCTCCATCCCAAGATAAAACTGCCTTTTTCACCCCGTTTGCCTTGCACCAATTTGCCACCCTTTCATTCTGGTTATTCAGGGCTCCCACAACAAGTCAGCGGCTCATGGACACAATCCTCTGTCCACATGCCATTTATATCACAATCTACCTCAAAGACATTATTACATACACAGTAATGATTGGCCGCAGTACATAAAACACCTCAGGGCCATGCTAGAGTTGTTGAGGCATGTGTAACCCATGGTTAACCCAAAGAAATGTGGAATTGGCTGGGTGGAAGTATGGTATCTTGGCTTCCACCTGGGTCACGGGCAGGTGCATCCCCAAATTGAAAAGACTGCAGAAATTGCAGCCTCCCCCAGGGCCAAAGATCAAAAAGGGCATGAGAGAGTTCCTGGAGCTGGCTGGCTACTATAGTACAACATGCAGCGAAAAGCTTATTATAATGCTCCATAAGTAGCAAAGGTAGTTGGAAAAAAGGAAAAGTAGTAAAAAGAAAAGAGAATGTCATAAATAGAATTTAAAAAAATGAGGGAATGCTCTGCAGAACATGCACAATATATCGAATATGTATTAATATATTTCACACTAAAGAAAAATGCACTTGCAACCGAAATACATGTTGCACTGTAGTATATGAACTTGCACAAAAAGGTACAACTGCAGTAGAAATGTACTGCATACACTGCACTTTAGTAAGATGGAATTACATGAAGAGGTGTAAGAGATGGGGGAATGATGGTGAAATGGTGATGAAACCTAGTTATTGTTAATTATTGTCTGTTATCGTCCTAGTTAAGAGCCTGAATGGTCTGAGGAAAGAAGTGCCTCTTTATTCTCTCCATGTTAACCTTAAGGGAGTGAAAGCGCTTCCCTGCCCTCAACAGAGAGAAGAGTCCATATTTAGAATGGCAGCAGTCATTCATTATCTTCCTGGCTTTGGACCTACAGTCTATTTGGACTTGGTGTAAATAGACTGTAGGTCAGAGAGCTTGGTGTGGATGAGGCGCTTGGCTGATCACACCACTCTCTGGAGAGCCAGTCAGTCCTGCATGGTGCTGTTCCTAAGCCAGGTGGAGATATTTCCCATCAGGATGATCTCGATGGTACAGGAGTGAAAGTTCCTCAGAACCCTCAGTGGAAAATAGAAGTCTCCGAGACATCTTAAATAGAACAGACGCTGGTAGGCATTCTTAACCAGGATGGTGATGTGGCAAGACCATAACAGGTCTTACATGATGTGAACGCCAAGGTCCCAAAAACTATCCACTCTCTCCACTGGGGTCCCACTGATGTTAAGGGGCTTGTAGTTCTTCCCCTGCTTTGTGCAGAAATCCATGATAAGCTCCTTTGTCTTGCTGATGTTTAAGAGGAGGATGTTATACTGACACCAGATCTCCAGGATTCTGAACTCCTCCAGGTAGGCCTCCATTTTTATCCGAGATCAGGCCTACCACAACAGTGTCGTCAGCAAATTTGACAAATGGTGGTGGAGTCTGATGAGGCTATGCAGCCATATGTGTACAGAGAGTACAGCAGGGGGCTCAGAACACAGCCCTGGGGAGCTCCAATGCTGAGGGTAATTTGGGGGGGGGGGTTCCCCACACGTACTGCTTGTGGTCTATCTGAAAGGAATGTGAGGATCCACTGGCAGTTGCATACACCAGGTCAGTGATAACCTTTCTGGTTTTGTTTTTAACTTTCAGATGATTTTGATTGAATAAGCTGCCTTCAGAACAAGTAGTTAAATATTATACCATATTCAAGATGACTGCTCTTTTTGAAGATTAGAAGAGCAGCAAAAATAAATAAATAAATACGACCGCTGCATTGACAACCTTACTTAACTCCACTTCTAATCTTGAAAGGCTTTGATGATCCACTGTTGTGAATGAAATTTCGAAGATGGTTTTCATGAAATGACAATGTTAAGAAGCTTCAGAGGACATCCAATCTTGTCAAGTATTATCTAGTGTGTGTCACAACTGATGAGATGAAATGCTTTGGTTGGGTCGTTGAAGGTAACCTGAAGTGGCATGTTCTGTTCTCTGCATTTTTCCTCAGGAGTTGGTGGAGCAAGAGGGAACCAAACCCCCCCCCAAAAAAAAAAAACACACACACACACACATCGATGGTGGAGCAGCATTCTCCTAAACCACATTGAGAATCTGAATACATCGTTTACTAGGATGGCAAGGTGATCATGAACCATTCTTGTTTAAATGTTTGATGTTCAAAGAAATGTCTCTATAGTTATTACATTCTTTTCTAGGTCCTGTGTTTTTGTAAAATACATTAAATGTTAGCATTTTGGAGATCTTGAGGGGTACCTGTTGACCAGCACTTGAAGCATACCATGTAGTGCTTCAGATGGGTTAAAAGCAGAGGATGAATTTCACTGTGCTTCAAGTGTGCATGTGACAAAGGTTGTTTCTTCTTCTTGTGGTTTCAGGAGAGTTACTTTGCATTGTTTAATGACTTTGGGTGGTGTGCCATCATTTCCTGAAGCTTTACCTTTAGGAAGCTTAATAGCTTTCTCGAGATCTTGACTGGTTGGCTCATCAAGTTCTGGCAGTTTTGAGAAGACCGGGATTTAATGGGGTGCCTCTTGCAAGATAAGTTGGTCAATGGAGTACAGCTCATAAAAGTACTCAGCTCATTGTTCTAACTGTTGTTCAGGGTCTAGAATCACTTCATCTTTAGAGTTGATGGGCGATAATTTCCAAATGTTGTCAACCAGTTGCTTTTTTGATTCCTTCATTCATTCATTCATTTTTCAGGCACTGGCCAAGTTTAATGCTTCTTGAATCTGTGCACTTAAATCTATCCAGTACTGGTTTGCACACTGTCTGTCTGGCTTTGGCCTAAAAATTGTTCAGGGTGCAGCTTGCAAGAGTAAGGATATTCGGATGATTGTTGTACTCCAGGAATGCTGTTCTCTTGGTTTCTCTCAGAGGGTCCAGAACTTCTATGTATTCATTGTACCAGTCTTAGGATTGGGGAGTTGTTTTTTTTTACCAAAAGCATGCAAAACGGCATCATGTATAGTGGTGCTTAAAGTTTGTGAACCCTTTAGTATTTTCAATTTTTCTGCATAAATATGACCTAAAACATCAGATTTTCACACAAGTCCTAAAAGTGGATAAAGAGAACCCAGTTAAACAAATGAGACAAAAATATTATACTTGGTCATTTAT
>JAPEIY010000004.1:26788715-26799253 GCA_026122135.1 Cathorops aguadulce | reverse complement strand
TTTGTTTAACTGGGTTCTCTTTATCTACTTTTAGGACTTGTGTGAAAATCTGATGTTGTTTTCGGTCATATTTATGCCGAAATATAGAAAATTCTAGATAAGTATAGAAATTATGGTATAGAAATTATAGAAAAGGGTTCACAAACTTTCAAGCACCACTATACATCCACTTACATAATCAACTTGCGTAAAATAAATTCACTTTAAAAGGACCGAAAAAAAAAAAACTGAAGGGCTTATTTCCAAAAACCTGCGGAGTCCAGTTTTGGTTTTTTTTTTTCAGAAGAAGCAAAAGTTAAACACTAAATGAACCAAAAATCATGCTGTCCATCCTAATAAATAAGTGTTACAATCAAAATTGATTGAAGTCCAACATTAGAAGCCCATGTAAAATGTATTTTGCTTATAGTCCCAGCAGCTGTCAGGTTCAAAACTCACCAAGTCCGTCAGCCAACAGATTCTGTTTGAGTGGGTAACATGTGCATGCCACTGCATGGTTTGTCTCAAAAAAAAAAAAAAATAATGGTAATAGTGATCGAGATTAAAATATTTAATCAGTGCGTCATTAATGTGTCTTACAAAACAAAGTCCCCAGCTGATTTTGGGATTGGCTCCAGCTTCCCATACAACCCTGCTGGATAAGTACCATAGATAATGGCTAGATATACAGTTATATGAATGTCAACTATGTCTTCCTTAGCACAAATACTGAAACTGTAAACGATTTCATGAAATTTTGTTTTTTCTCTGATTGTATGAAAATGGACTTAGCAGCATTTGGAAATAAGCCCTACAATTAATTTCACCTTTATTGTTGGTTTCTGGGAGGCAGTAAGGAGGAAGGTTGCTCTGTAATCTCTGAATATGAGTCTGGAGAAAGTCAAAGTATCGTAGCATGTGGATTAGGGTGTCTTTCTGTTGGCAAGAACATATAATATAGAAAATGTTGAGGGGGGTTAACTTTAAACCAGTGGATGATGTAAGACCTTGTGAGTATTATAATAATGTAGTAGATTTTATGGTTACCTTAGAAAAAGCTTGTCCACTTGATGGCTCAGAAACAGGCAGAAGGCAGCTGATTTCTTTTAGTCTATTGCTCCAGCTTGTGTTCCAATCATAGCAATTCCTAAAATGAACCAATGATCTTTTAGCAGTTGACCATTTTGATTTATACTACAGCACCCCTTTTCAAATTTGATTCATCAGATTAATCTTCTATAACAGCGTTGACAGTACTGCATCTGCAAGTCACAGGTTTATATTAATGTGCTCATTCTAAAAATGTTGTTTCTAGTAACATTTTTCACAGGGCCTTGTATGCAGGGCATTCCACATAAATTACACTTTGTGGTTTCTCAGTAACTTTACAAGCTGCATTGTACTTCTGTTTTATTAACTTCAAGAGAGAGGAATATGAGAACCTAATGAGGGAACAACTGTTAATAGCTGCTATAATATAAATGATACCTGGATGTATGTTACCCATGAGCCAGTTTTGTGAGTGTTTCCTTAAATCCTTCATGATTTAATGAACAAGTTGTAAGTAGTTCATTGTTGGCTCCACTCAGCCCAGGTCTGGAGAAAAGCCACACAGGTCAATAGCTAAACAATCAAGTAACAGTTTGGAGTCAAAATTAGTCACTTCAACAGCAAAAACAGACTGGGGTACTGTCAGGGATAGGTAGGAGATGAATGTAAGTGCAGAAGTTAATATTTATTGAAAAGAGAGATAACAGGCAAACAGTCCAATTTGGCAGGCAAGAATCATTAACGAGGAGACAAACGAGGTCGGGTGAGCCACTAACAGCATATACTAGGCACAGAAAAATGGAAACAAGGAACAGGAATCAGAAAACCAGGACATCAACATGGGAAAATAGAGGTCAGTAATCCACACTAACGTAGCATAATACTTTGCACTGAGTGTGCGTTTTCTCAGTCTTTATATACGGTAGAGTCTGCCAAGAGTCCGCTCGGCACATGCGCAATCCAGAGTGTGCCCAAGAATCCCACTGGTGCATGTACTACAGTGGCCAGGTCTGTCAGTACCCCACCCTAAAGAGCTCCCTCTGGGAGCGACAATCCTTTCTTCCTGGCCCCGGGAATGAGAGCCTGACATTGGCTACCGTGCCATCAGCGCATAGCTCTAAGCTGATATGGCACCGCATACTTGGCTCACATAGGGGTTTGGACTCAGGACAGGACTTGGACTCTGGACTGGACTCGGGTGTGAGCTCTGGAGAGGGCTTGGACCCTGGACTGGACTTGTGCTTGAGCTCTAAACATGTACTGGACTCATGCTCTGAACATGGCCTGGACTCTGGATTGGACTCATGCTCTGAACATGGCTTGGACTCAGGCGTGGGCTTGAGCTCTGGATTGGACTCAGGCGTAGGCTCGAGATCTGGACTGAACTCAGGCGTAGGCTCAAGCTCTGTCTGTGCATCATTCTGGTCCTGGTCTGGACCCAGTGGTAAGATGACACCGTCTTCATAGCTGAGCAGCAGCAGAGAGTGATGTCTTCATAGGTGGGCGGTGATGGAGTGATGACATCTTCATAGCTGGCCGAGCCTGAGGCTGCTCCGTCGTCCGCTGGCACTGGTTCTGGAACTGGCTCAGGTTCTGGCATTGGTTGTGCTGGAGCTGGCACTGGCTCCGACTCTAGCGCTGGCACTGGAGCCGACACTGGTACTGGCTCTGGAGCTAGCACTGGCATTGACTCTGGAGCTAGCACTGGCACTGACTCTGGAGCTGATACTGGCACTGGCTCCGACTGTGGCATTAACACTAGTGCTGGCTCTTGCTATAGTTCTGGCTCGTGTTCTGGTTCAGGCACTGGCTCTGGTTCCGGGTCATGCTCTAGCTCAGACTCGTGCTCTGGTTCAGGCGCTGGCTCTGACTCTTACATTAGTTCAGGGACTGTCTCTGTTGCAGGCTCTGGCTCTTGCATTGGTTCTGTTTCTAGCTCTGGTTCAGATGCTGGCTCTGATGCAGGCTCTGGCTCTTGCACTGGTTCTGGCTCAAGCTCTGGTTCAGGTGCTGGTTCTGATACAGGCTCCGGCTCTAGCTTTGGTTCTGGTTCAGGTGCTGGCTCTGGGATAGAATGTAGAGCAAGCTGTGGGATTGGGTCTGAAATGACGGCCTCTAGGAGAGGCTCGGGAGCAATGGCCTCCTCTGCTGCTGCATCGGCCTCAGGTGTGATAGGATAACCTCCTCCCAAAAATTTTCATGGGGGTCCTCCTTCTTAAGAGACTGGTAAACAAACTGGAGCATGGGTGCTCTACTCCAATGAGATAATCCACGCATCGGCATGTTCGTCCAGCAATCAAGATGAACATGAAGCTTATCCAGATTGGTTCTGTTGGCTTGGGTTCTTTGAGGACTTTGTAGAAAAGGTTACACTGTAGGTTGAATCTACTAGGATGATATATTCCATAGTATGGTACTGGGACTTATATTCCAATGCGCCAATGGAAAAACCAGGCTAGGGGCTGAGATACGGAAACCCGGAAGTGGCGAGAAATGGCATACTGGTGTGCTTCTGCTACATCTATTGTTTGGCGAAGTATTCTGTCAGGGATAGGTAGGAGACAGACGTACGTGCAGAAGTTAATATTTATTGAAAAGAGAGATAACAGGCAAACAATCCAATTCGGCAGGCAAGAATCATTAACGAGGAGACAAGCAAGAGGTTGGGCGAGGCACTAACAGTGTATACCAGGCACATACAAAACAGAAACAAGGAACAGGAATCAGAAAACCAGGAGATCAACACGGGAAAATAGAGCTCAGTAATGCACATTAACGTAGCATAATACTTTGCACTGAGTGTGCATTTTCTCAGTCTCTATAGAGGCTCACTGATGCGCCTTAATCCTGTGCAAGTATGCATGATTAACAGCGGATGTGTGAGAGTCCGCTCGGCATGCACACAGTCCAGAGCGTGCCTGAGAATCCCACTGATGCATGCACCACAGCATGCAGGTCTGACAGGTACACAGTATAAATTAATAATTTACTACAGAAATTGCATTTGTCTGGAAAAGCTGCACTGAAAAAAGGTAGTCAGCCAGATTTAATAGAAACTATAATTTATAGGGGCCTTTCACATGATGTCATCGTAACTGCGGATTTGTTTATGTGCCCATATTGCCAGGCAAGCTTTATGTTTGACAATGACCAGCACAGTAGGAGCACAAGCATACTCAAGTGATTGTAAATGCAATTCAGTAAACATCTACAGATAAACTTGTAGAAGTTACATCTAAAAGAACAATACCAGAGATCTGTAGTACTTTTGAAAGAAATAACAAACACGGAGATAAGCCTGGTTTAACTTTTCACTGCTTCCTGGCAACCCAGAAAGACAAGAAAAATGGCAAGCTGCAATTGAATGGGGAAGACTGGATGCCAACAAAGCATTCCCATGTGTGTGGAGAACATTTTATATAAGATTAGTATGGAAGCTCTATGCACCTGTTATTTCTCCTAACATTTTTTTCTGGCTCAAGACCATTCAGTTATAAAAATCCCATAGAGCTGCATCTAGCCAAAGCATACTCAAGTTAACATTCAACAAGTCCATAAGTTGGCGAAATATGGACAGAACTTTGGCCGAGATGGGAAAGCTTTTAACAGGTTGCATGGTGGCACTACTCAGTACAGTCTACTGGTACATACACAAGTGTGTCATATGTAGCAGCTCTACTATACTACAAAAAAAAAAAAGCCAAATGGCCAATGAATGTTAAAATGTATACTGTGGGGATGCAGGCTTTGAACATGATATATTTTATTAGACCTAATGCTTGGCTAGATGAGCAGCATGTTTGTTATGTACTGATAATATAGATAATAAATAGAGACTACTCTCTATTGCTCATCACTAGTGGAGTTTGTGACAGATGTAAAACATTTTATTTTTTTTTTACCATGGGAATTCACTCCTGTATTCATAATAGGAGTTTACATTCCCCCTGGTGCTAATGCTAAGGAATGCTCTGTGTACTGTATGGTGCTATCAGCGAACTGCAGAATGCACACTCATATAGACTGCGGCTGGAGAGTTCAACGATGTGAATCTCACGTCAGTGCTCCCTAAATTCCATTAGTATGTGGACTTTGCAATGAGAGTGGCAAACACACTAGATCTTGTTTACACAAACATTCCAGGCATTTATTGAGCA
This sequence comes from Cathorops aguadulce, assembly GCA_026122135.1. Classification (NCBI taxonomy): domain Eukaryota; kingdom Metazoa; phylum Chordata; class Actinopteri; order Siluriformes; family Ariidae; genus Cathorops; species Cathorops aguadulce. The sequence continues at coordinate 26,794,067 of JAPEIY010000004.1, read as the reverse complement.
TAGCCCTGCCCCCACATCTGCTACTCAGACTACATCTCTGTTATGCTAATTCCAGCATACAGTCTGCTTGTCAGATGCTCCAATCCAGTTCCAAAGCAGGTAAAAACCTGGCCAGAATGAGCCATCTCTGCTCTCCAGGACTGTTTTGAGAAAACTGAATGGAACTGTAGCAGCAGGAGTGTAGTCAAGGGCCAGGTTGTGAATGGAGAGCAAAGCCAAGGAAGGTGAGAAGTGAAGTGGAAGCACCTGTGCTGAATTAATGTGCTGTGTCTGTGTGTTTGTGTGCAGTGACAGGGAGAAGATAAAAGGAAGAGAGGAGCTGAGAGGTGTTGGTCTTCCCTGGGTTGAAATCACTTCTGTGCAGTGGCACACAGGAGTTTATTTGAATCTTCTGTAAAGCATGTGTGTTTTGTTTAAAGTTGTGGTTTTCAATAAAACCCGAAAGTGAACCTGATCCCGCCTGCCTGTTATTCAGCATCCACCAAACGCAGGGAAGTGTTACACTGGTGCCGAAAGCCAGGATGCTGAAAAAGAACCAATCACCATGGAGTCATTCCCATTCAAAGAGCTGGTCCATGCCCTTGCCACCACCCAACAGAACCAGGGCGAGGCACTGGTTGTGATGAGGATGGAGCAGGAGTGGTGCTTCGACACTCTGCTGCAGGCCCAGCAAGAAGACCACCAGGCACTCCTATGCCACACCACTCCAACAAGTACACCAGCCCAGAAGTCCACGGGATTCCCCCATGTTACCCTCACAAAAATGGGGCTGCATGACAACCTGAAGACTTTCATGGAGCTTTTCAAGTGATCCGTGGAAGCATGGGGATGGCTGGACAAGCAGCCTGCCGGTTACTGCTCTTGACCAGTGAAGCGCAGCTCATGGCTCAGCAACTAGCCACAGAGAACTGTTTGGTGTATGTGGACTTGAAGCATGCAATTCTCCAGTGAGTCAGCCATTCCCCAAAACAACACCAGCAGTGCTTCCATTCACTGATGCTGGAGGAGGTTGGCCAATCCTTCATCTATGGCCAGCAGCTGCAGGATACCTGCTGGCAGTAGTTGAGAGCAAAGGACTGCGATGTTGAGGGAGTTATGAATACAGTGGTGTTGGAGCAATTAATTGCTCCGCTACTGAGGGGGACAATGGAATGGGTCCAGTGCCACCACCTGGTGTTGCTGGATTGGGCCATTGAGTTGGCGAAGGATCATCTGGCAGTGGTTCCAGTGGCAGGCGGACATCCGGCTTCTTCTTCTCCTCTCTCTCTCACATTATGATCCCCCCTTCTTGTTCCTCCCCTCCCTCCCATCCCTTCCCCATACTAGGGAAGCAAGGACCAACTCTCCACAGCCAGCTCCCCAGGCCTGTGGTTCCCCTTATGCCTCTTCCCCTTATGTTTCTGCATCTTCCCCACAAGTGAGTGCAGAGGTGAGGCCTGGGCCAGTGTGCTGGTGCTGTGGGGAGCCTTGGCACTTCTAGGACCAGTGCCAGGCAATGGAGGTGGGGACAGTGGTCTGGATCCCTGACATGCCAGAAGCCGCCCCCGATTGAGCTGGAATGTACCATATACCGGTGAGTATCCAAGAAGGTACATATCAGACTTTAGTAGATCTGGGGTGTAATCAGACCTTCATACATCAAAGCCTGATTCAATGCGGGGCACTGGGGAATGCATGTTTGGTGAAGGTTAAGTGTGTGCACAGTGATATTCATAAATATCTGCAAATGCCCATTACTATTTATTTCTGGGGGAAAAAAAAAGCATAGTGTGGAGGCAGCGGTTAATCCAAGCCTCACTCACCCACTGATCTTGGGAACAAACTGGCCAGAGTTTAAAACCTGAATGAAACAGATAATAGTGGGTGGATCCTGCAGTAGCACATCACGTGGGAATCCCACTGCAATGTTGGCTGGGGAGGCAGTCCCAGAGCCATCTGTGTCAGCTCCACATCATGATGACACAGACAGTGGGGAGAATCCGCCTCCCTCTTTGGGGAATCCCTTAGGGGATTTCCCATTGGAACAGGTGCATGATGAATCTCTGAGATACACTTTTGACCAAGTGAAAGTAATTGATGACCAAATCCTCCAGCCTAACATTGTGTTTTCCTTCCCATACTTTTTAAAGATAAGCTCTGAGTGACACAGGACACTCAAGCTAAAGAAAATATGACACAGTTGTTGGTCTCAAAAAGCTATAGGGAACTTTTATTCCATGCAGCCCATCATAATCCTATGGCTGGGCATTTGGGCAGGACAAAACACTAAATAATCTCATGGCCTGTTTTTATTGGGCAGGGATTCACAACAGTGTTGGCAGTTGGTGTGCAGTATGTTGCGAATGTTTGCTGGTGAATCCAGCAGCCACACTGAAAGTGCCATTGCGCCCATTGCCATTAATTGAGATCCCCTTCGAAAGAATTGGTATGGATCTCATCAGGTCATTAGATCGATCTGCACATAGGTATTGCTTTCTATTAGTCATAGTGGATTATGCAATGCGATATCCAGAAGCAGTGCCTCTCCGCAATATCTCAGCACGGAGTATTGCAAAGGCAGTCTTCCGCATTGTCTACTGAGTCAGGATTCTAAACAAATACTGACTGATCAAGGCTCTACTTTTATGTCACACACCGTGTGAATTGTATGAATTATTGGGGATTAAATTGATTCATACTAGTATTTATCATCTGCAAATGGATGGTCTGGTCAAACGATTTAACCAAATAGTTAAAAGTATGATTCTTAAATATGTTCATGAAGATGCTAAAACCTGGGACAAGTGGCTAGACCCTCTTATTTGCAGTGCACAAGATCCCAAAAGCCTCCAATGGGTTTTTCCCATTTGAATTGCTGTATGGGCGCAAGCCCCATGGTGTCTTAGACATCATTAGAGAAAATTGGAAGGAGAGACCTTCTCAAAGCAAAAATGAAGTTCAATATATTCTTGACCTGACAGCAAAACTCCACACACCGAGTCACATTACCCAGGAGAATTTGCTACAGGCTCAAGAACGTCAATCTCACCTGTATAACAGAGGGAAAAAGCTAAGGGAATTTGCACCAGGATATAAAGTCCTCATTTTACTGCCCACTTCAAGTTCAAAATTACTTGCCAATTGGCAAGGGCCCTTGAAGGTCACACAATAAATTGGGGAGGTCAACTATGCAGTCAAACATCCAGATAGAGGCTATATGTCAAATTTACCACCTCAATCTCCTGAAACCTTGGAGAGACGAGGTTTCTGTGGCTCTGGTGATGGTAGGTCTGGAGAGGGCAGAGCTGGGACTGGAGGCAAGTCTAAAAAGTGTGGCACACTTCAGCCTGGTTCCCTGTGGAGACTACCTCTCACCATCCCAGAGAGCACAGATCATTTGGTTGCAGGAGGAATTCTGTGATATGTTCTCTCCCCTCCCTGGGTGCACTGACCTTATAGAACACCAGATTGAGACTTCTCCAGGGGTGATGGTGCGCAACTGCCCATTTCAGCTCCCTGAACACACACGCACAAAAAAAGAGGTTTGGGATAAACTCCAGGCTATGCTGAAGATGGGGGTAATTGAGGAGTCGCACAGTGACTGGAGCAGCCCCGTGGTCTTGGTTCCTAAGATTGATGGGTCGGTCCGGTTCTGTGTAAACTATAGAAAAAAAGGTCAATGCAATGTCTAAATTTGACACATGCCTGATGCCTCACATTGATGAGCTGCTTGACCGGTTAGGCACAGCTCATTTTTACTCAACACTGGATTTATGAAAGGGATATTGGCAGATCTCCCCTTGACACCATTATCCTGGGAAAAATGGCCTTTTCCACTTCATTCAGTTTACACCAATTTGTCACCCTTCCTTTCAGGTTCTTTAGGGCCCCAGCGCCGTTTCAGCATCTCATGGACTGAATTCTCCATCCCCACAATGTGTATGTGGTGGCCTACTTAGATGATATAAAATCATTTATAGTAAATGATTGGGAGCAGCATCTACATCATCTCAGGGCAGTCCTGAGGTCGCGGAGGCATGCGGGGCTCACAGCAAACCCAAAGAAGTGTGCAATAGGGCAGGTGGAAGTATGGTATCTGGGCTTCCACTTGAGTCATGGGCAGGTGCGTCCCCAAATTGATAAGAATGCAGCGATTGTGGCCTACCTGAGACCTAAGACCAAAAAGGGGTGAGGTAGTTCCTGAGGCTGGCTGACTATTATAGGTGGTTCATGCCTAATTTTTTGGACATAACCAGCCTTCTGACTAACCTCACTAAAAAGGGAGCACCAGATCCAGTCCAGTGGACAGAGCCATGTCAACAGGCCTTTAAGCAGATAAAACCTGCACTGTGTGGGGGGCCACTTTTGTACTCCCCTGACTTCTCTTTCCCTTTTGTTTTGCAGACAGACACATCAGGCAGAGGGCTGGGGGCTGTTTTGTCCCAAATGGTGGAGGCAGAGGAGTGCCCCATGCTGTACATCAGCCACAAGCTCTCCATGGGGAAGATGAAGTACAACACCATTGAGAAGGAGTGCTTGACCATCAAATGAGTGGTCCTCACCCTCGGTTATTACCTGCTGGGACACACTTTCACCCTCTGCTCAGATCACGGCCCACTCCAGTGGCTCCACCACATGAAGGATACCAACACCCAGATCACCTGTTGGTATCTGGCTCTGCAGCCTTTTAAGTTCGAGGTGGTCCACAGGCCGGGGACACAAATGGTGGTGACAGACTACCTCTCCTGGCAGGGAGGGGAGTCAGCTACAGGCTGGATGATTCCCTGGCCTGAGTCGGGAGGTGTGGGTATGTGGCAGCGGGGGCGTGATCAATGGCTGGTTTGTAAATGGGGAACAAAGCTGGAGAAGGTGAGTGGCGAAGTGGAAGCACTTGTGGTGAATTAATGTGCTGTGACTGTGTGCAGTGACTGGAAAGGAGAGGAGCAGAGAGGTGTTGGTCTTCCCTGGGTTGAAATCACGTCCATGCAGTGGCACACAGGAGTTTTTTTTTTTTTAACCTGCTGAAAAGCGTGTGTGTTTTGTTTTCTTAAAGTTATTTTCAATAAAACCCGAACGTGAACCTGATCCCGCCCGCCTGTTATTCAGTGCCCACTGAACACAGGGAAGTGTTACAGGGACATGTTTAGAAAGGGTGCAACCAATAGTGACTGCACCAACTTCATCAACAAGTGCACTGATGCCCTTAAGAAAATATCCTATAGTTATACTTTAGTATTACTACAGTTTTTATAGTAATACTATAGTATTACTATAGCAACAATAGTAAAACTATAGTTTTCTAGAAAAACTATAGTATTTACTATAGTAATACTGTAGTTATACCAAAATACTACAGTAATACTATAGTTATAC
>JAPEIY010000004.1:26753648-26765504 GCA_026122135.1 Cathorops aguadulce | reverse complement strand
GAGGTCAGAACTGTCGACTCCTTGACCACCTTCAAGCACAGACTGAAGACTCACCTCTTCAGGCTGCACCTCTCCCCTTCTTCCCTGCCAACTGTGTAACTGCATTTTGGTCTTGACCAACCCAGGCTGTGTATGGTCTAGCTTGGGGTTAGCTGTTTTGAGTTCTTTTGTTATACTTTATATGGTTGGTTTTTTTCCTTGGCTGTTTGAGTATTGGGATTTCAACAGCATATTACACTAGGTATTGCTGTCACTTGTTCAGTTGGCACTAGAACTTTCTTGTCTAGAAGTTTAGCACCTTGTGTACCTGACTTTTGCACTTGCTGTATGTCACTCTGGATAAGAGTGTATGCTAAATGCCATGTAATGTAATGTAATGTAATGTAATATCTCATCTCATCTTATTATCTCTAGCTGCTTTATCCTGTTCTACAGGGTTGAAGGCAAGCTGGAGCCCATCCCAGCTGACTACGAGCGAAAGGCAGGGTACACCCTGGACAAGTCGCCAGGTCATCACAGGGCTGACACAGACAATCATTGGGACATTCTTTCATATAAAAAAAAAAACCCGAATTTGGTCCAGGATATGCACTTAATTATTTAGTGTGACAAATATGCAAAAAATAGAGGAAATTGGGGCAGGGGGAGGGGCAAATCATTTTTCACAGCCCGGGGTTAACGTAAGGCAAATACCTTTCATGAATTTGATGCACTTGCATGTAATTTAATATCATATGTATGTCTAAATCATCACACTCACCTTCAAAGACCATTTGAACATAAGAGTGTACAAAATCCCTGAATAAGGTACAAACATAACCTCCATTCATTAACTATACCACTTATCTGTCAAGGTTGCAGGGGAAGCTAGAGCCAATACCAGCTGACATCAGGTGAGAGGCGAGCTACACCCTGAGCATGTTTCTACAGGCAACTTACAGTAGCCAGTTGATCTGGTTTATGGTCATTTAGGACAAATGTCTTTTGGCACACATTTCAAGTAATTTAGCACAAATCTAAAGTCCTTTTGGACAAGTTCTAAGAACATTTAATCTTTATTATAAATACCTACTGGTCATGCTTAAAGATGTTTGATGATTTTTTTGTATGGAAGTTGCTGAGATTGCAATCAAATATGAGTGGTCAGAGCAATGCACTTGCATGTAATTTAACATAAATTAGTCAGTCAGTATTTCGCTACTCTGTCATCTTGAAACTGCCATGTTTGATGTAGCCTGTTTGTTAGTCACCAATCCTCCCTCCAAACAATTTAACACAGTACACCAGTTTGTTTGTTTACATCTTGCAACTGTCATTACTAAAGAGAACATGATTCTCACAGAAATGCCTTTTTTTTTTGGTCAAAGACTTCGTGGCTTTATTAGTCAAAACATACAAAAAGAGCTATGTGTGATATCAAATGGACTTTTAATAATGTTGAGTAAGTTTTTAGGATTAGAGTTCGCTCTGATCACATGTCAAGTGGGGCAAGAGATATAATCTCCCCATGAATTATTTTGTGAAACAAATTATTGATGGTCAGTGGAGTTTGTGATTTGATCAGAAGTTATCTATGAAGGTGCCCACATTTCAAGGTTTCTTATGAATTAACTACTAATATCTAAACACACCAAAGAATTGGGTTTTCAGTCCATGTTTCATGAATAACTTGCGAACAACTGATCCATAGCATGCAGAGCAGCAGAAAATGAAAGTTTAATATTTGACAGTAATTCTGGCTTCTCATCCTGAAACAATCATAATATACCCCTTGCTATATCTTTTTTATACTCCTTGGTATAAAGAAGAGTATTTTTATTTTGATTATTGTGACCATTCCACATTGAAATGAGAGATTTGTACTAAAAGACTAGATTTGTGCTAAATGACCGAATACCATCGACCTAACCCACATGTCTTTGGTTGTGGGAAGAAACCCATGCAGGCATGGGGAGAATGCACAAACTCTGTATAGAAAGGCTCCAGTCAGACACAAGGTTTGAACCCAGAACATCGTTGCTGTGAGGTGACAGTGCTAACCACTGCACCACCAAAAACATAACGTACAAAACTTTAATATCACATTTCTTTTATAGTTAAAATCATACTGTCATCCAAATTATTTTGCTTTGAGACTGATGTGGGGATTGACACCAAACTATGACCCGAGGAAGAAGGTGATTTGGCTACAAGATGGAGCTACAACTGTTTTTGGCTCTGCAATGTCATTTTGTGTATGATTATAGATAACAGTTTGAAATCACAGTGTTAGAAATCACGTGATATGCAGTTTACACAATGCTAAAAAAAGGTAGCTATAAGCTCCCATTACTTGTTAGTTAAGTTACTCAATGCAGTACGAAAGAAGCAAACTTAATATAGATTGGTTGATTGACTAAATCTGGATTAAGGATTAAAATTTTTTGCATAAATATTCCAATAGAATTTGTGGTTGAGGATGTGTAAACTGGTGGTGTAAACGAAGCTATTTTAACTGTTCATGTGTTTGTTCATAGATTGTGTTACTTGCTGCACAGTCTGAAATGAAGCACAGAAGGTCAAAGGCAACTCAGCTGAGCTGTGTTTTTGGCTTATGCAGTCAGCTACCTATTTGCCGAATGAGAATGCTGCTGCTCTGCTTATGCATGCTGCTGGCAGTGACACTGAGTCTGGGATTAATGCTGTCTGACCACGATGCAAGAAGAGCTGAAGATTTATTTGATAGAGTTCCAGACCTTAAAAACGATAAAGTGGGTAACCTGCATCTCTCTGTTTTGTGTTTAATTGAGATGACACAGACCTGTCTGAAACATAGACCTTTTGTTGAATCCTTATATGAAATTAAAAAGCAGCTGTGAGTAGGTATGTCCTGAAGGCTTGAATGCATGATGGAAATGTGTATCTTTGAGTTCCTATATGGAAATCTTCAAGTAGGGAAAAAGGAAGTCATTGGCATTCATCCCTGCCACTGTGTTGTCTGTTACTAACATTAACTGAATAGATTTTAAACCCATATGTATAAACACTCAGTCATACTATACTACAGTATATTTATAATTGCTCTACATTATTTACTGCTAACATTAGTTTGGTAGTAAAAAATGAGATTTGATAGGAAATTTAGTGAATCTTTTTAATATTTAACAATTATTTGCTGAAGGTGAAGTGAATATTGGTGTATGATAACCGAGACGAAGTCGCGGCTATTATTTACTGATATTCATTGAGCCTGAGGTGGATAACTGTTTTTATATAAATGCACAGGTGGTTATTAAAAAAAATATATATTAATTTATTTCAAAAGTGGCAAGCAAATGTAATGAAAGCACATGCAGACTCGTGTTACTTGTTTTGAAATAGATAAAATAAATCACAATTCCACCTTACCATTTAATAGTTTTAGACCAATCGTAGCATCTTTAGTGCTTTTAGGAACAGCATTTTCTTTCATAATTTGTAATTCTTCCTCACTTACTGTACGCTGGCAAAGTGAATGGCTACCATTTTGCCAAGTTGGTTGAGGTGATTATCAAGAAATAATTTGAATCTCTCGACCAATCTGTGTGCATGATTTTATAGAAAATCACCTGTATATTTATACTAAATATTGATAACTGGCTAACATTTAAAGGATTTCAGGATTTGAATTCATATTTAACATGGGCTAACCTGAAATAATGAATATTATTTATCATTTTTTTGGTATAAAGTTCTTCCTACTTAGCTCTTACAGAGGTTCTCCTTTCTTTGTTCACTGCAGGCTAAGGCACTAATGTCTAAAGCAGCTTCGAGACAATCTGCACTATGGCATTTAAAATTCTAAATAATAATGCTTTCAAGGTTTTAATACCAAAATATCACATGCACATATCCAACATGTCAATCTGAGCATCTGCATCCCACGCCTCTTAATTACTGTGTACATTTTTTCCTAGCTGACCCACAGGCCGAGTAAGCCCACTGCAGCCCAGGTGAAGCGGCTGGTCTCTGAGGTGAAGTGGGCACGGTTGTGGTATGCCCTTCTCCAGCCTATCCTCATAGAGCGACACCCAGGCTCTCGTGGTAGCCTTACTGTTCGAAGGGTAAAATTATGAATGGATAATGAGAAGCTGGATAAGCAGCTTATTAATCAAATGTATCAAAATATTTTAAAACAAAGGAATACTTCAGAGAACATATGAACAGTTACCATTTCTTCACAATAATTTCTTCACATTTCCCTAAACTGAGAAAAAAAAAATATATTTATATGATGCACACTAAAAAAAAAAAAAGGTAATATAATTAAACCTATCTATAAACCTATGACCAGTTCTTGGGGGAGTGAGTAAACATGTTATTGTCAGGGTGCAGACACTTACAGATGCAGGGGAGAGAGAGCAGGAGAAGCAAACTGCAGACAGAGCCAAAATAGTACACAAGAAGCATAATCAAAGAAATGGGTGGAAGTTGGTCGATCGGCAAACTGGATAACGTAGACAAGACTAAGAGATGTGGTCGAGGTAAACAAAAGGTCAAATAATAGAAGGCAGGCAGAAAGTAAATGGCTTGGTAACAACAGAAAGAAAACACTGAATGATACTTCACAGTGAGTGAGAATGGTGTTTATATAAGGTTGTTGATAATGACGATAATGAGAGACAGGTGCATTTAATAAGCTGGAGACAGAGGGCGCTGTGGTTCTTGGGAGTTGTAGTTCGTGGTGGCCATGTTTGAAGGCTGTTTCGAGCTTGTGCTCTCAACACTGTTACTGACAGAACCTCCCCCGAGGAGCAACATTCTTCCTTGGACGTCCTCTCCCTCTTGGTGCCGGTTTGCTGAGGTGTTGGCTATGAAATTCCTGTATCAGGAGAGGGTCCAGGATGTCCCTTGTGCCTACCCAACTTTGATCTTCGGCTCCATAGCCTACCAGATACTCTAGTTGTCTTTGCTTACATCAGGAGTTCAGGATCTTGTTTCCCTGGTAGATGGGTTCCCCCTCGAAGTTTAAAGGGGGGGGGGGGGGGACGCTTGGGTGGGAGTGTTAGCTGATAGTGGGCCTTGGATTGCTAGTTTCAAACAGATGTGAAAAGTGGGTGCAACACAGCTGTGAGGTGGGAGCTCTAGTTTATACGAGATTTCGTTGATATGATAAAGAACCTTGTATGGACCAATATAGTGAGCCTGTAGCTTCTTAAATGTGTTGGATTCTTCCAGGTCCCTTGTGGAGACCCATACCTGATCTTCTGGAGCATATTCCGGGTTATTGCTCCTGTGTTTGTCAGCGTATTGCTTGTATTTATCATTGACTGTTTCTATTCTTTGTTGTACCTCCTCTCATACCTGTTGGCTCCACTTGAACCAGGTGTTGACTGCTTGTACCTGGATGGGTGCATCATCCCCTAGGGAAGGGGGGGGGGGGGGGGGGGGGGTTGGTAGCCAAGTATGCACTGGAAGGGGGTTGAGTGGCAGTGTTTGAGTGAGTTCTGTGCATACTTGGCCCATGGAAGGAATTGTGCCCAATCCTCCTGGTTCCCCATGCTGAAGATTTGCAGGAAGCACCTTATTTCCTGATTGGCCCATTCAACTTGGCCACTGGATTGTGGATGGTAGCCAGAAGGTAAGATTTACTGAAATTTACAATCTTTCCATGAAGCATGACCAGAGTCTGGAGATGAACTGGGGGCTATGGTCACTGACAATGTCCTCCGGAATGCCAAAATATCTAAAAATATGGTGGAAGATAAGTTTGGCAGTTTGGAATGCTATGGGTCGACCAGATAACGGGATGAGTCTGAGAGCCTAGGAAAATCTGTCAATGACCACGATAACTGTGTTGCCTTGGGAAGGTGGAAGATCAGTGATGAAGTCAATGGCCAGGTGTGACCAGGGTCTTAGAGGTACAGGGAGGGGGCATAGTTTTCCGGCGGGTGGGGTTCGTGGTACCTTGGCTTGTACACACTGAGCATGAGGACAAAGTGGTTGATTTCAGTCACCATATCCTCCCACCAATATTTATTCTTAAGTAGCTGGTGTGTACGCTGGCTACTGTGGCGGGGGATGCATGAGCCCAAGTGACGAGTCTACCTCTGAGGTTGTACGGGATGTACAGGAAGCCAGAGGGAGCAATTCTCTGGAGGTGTCTGTGGTTGAGATCTTTTGATTTATTTATCCAAATCCCAGGTAATGGCCTGAACAAAAGCACTCAGATGATAGGATGGGGTGTAGTTTGGAGTTGTGTGGTAAGGAGCTGTGGATTCTGGAAAGTGCATCAGCCTTGGTGTTGTTGGTGCCTGAATGATATGATATTATGAATTTAAAATGAGTAAAAAACAGAGCTCATCTGGCTTGACGTGGGTTGAGGCACTTCGCTTTCCTGAAATATTCAAAGGTTCTCATGATCGGTTAGGATTACAAAGGGGTGCGTGGCTCCCTCCAGCCAATGTCTCCATTCTTCAAGGGCTAACTTAATGGCTAGTAGTTCTTTAATGCCGAGGTCATAGTTCCTCTCTGTGGGTGTGAGCTTCTTAGAGAAGAAAGCCATTGGGTGCAGTTTGGGCTTCTACTTCCTTTACAAAAGGCTTAGTGGGGTCAGGATGCTCAAGTATGGGAGCCTTGGTGAAAGCAATCTTGAATTTTCTGAAGGCCTCCTCGGCTGCTGGATTCCACTGGAGGCGTTGAGGGGCATTCATTAGGAGAGAGGTCAGGGGTGCGGCAATGGTGCTAAAGCCCCTAATGAAATGCCGGTAAAAATTGGTGAAGCCCAGAAAACACTGTAGTTCATTAACCAAAGCAGGCCAAGATGTGATGGCTGAGACTTGTCCATAAATTTATCCATGCTGACTCCCTCAGCACTGATAATGTATCCCAGAAATGAGATCTGGTGTACATGAAATTCACACTTCTCAGCTTTTACATACAGGTGGTCTTTGAGGAGGCGGGAGAGTACAGCTGTGATGTGTTTTTGATGGCTTTCATCATCAGGGGAGTAAATTAAGATGTCAATGTAAGCAATGACATACTTCCCCAACACGTCTCTGAGAACATCACTGATCAGGCACTGAAATACATTTGGTGCCAAAGAAAGGCCATAAGGCATTACATGGTATTCAAAATGGCCAGTGGTGGTACTGAAGGCCATCTTCCATTTGTCCCCCTCTCTGATTCTGATCAGGTTATACACACTACGTAAGTCCAGTTTGGAGAAAGTTCTAGCGGAATGTAGTTGCTCAAGAGCCAAAAGGTATAAGTAGAAGAGGGTAGGGGTATTTCACTGTGATTCGGTTGAGACCCCTATAAATCGATGCACGGGTGAAGACCTCTTCCCTTATTCTCCATGAAGAAGCCAGCAGATGCAGGTGAGGTGGAAGGTTGAATGTACCCCAGTTCAAGGCTTCCTGTATATATTCTTCCATGGCTGCTTGCTCAGTCTGGGAAAGTGGATAAATATGGTTGTGTGGAAGAGTGATATCTGGAGATCAATTGCACAGTCATATGGGCAGTGAGGAGGTAGGCCACATGCCTTACCCTTGCTGAATACTTCCTTTAGGTCCGTATAACATTCAGGAACGTTGTTGAATGAGTCGGGCTGTGGACTCCAATGACCTAGACAAGAAGAATAGTTGGGGATGAAGCAGATAGTTTTGAAAACAGATTGATGACTATTGAAGAATGTCTTTATGCTGCCAGGATATCAGTGGATCATGTAAATTGAAACCAGGGATAGCCTAAGATGTTGTGGTGTGCTGTCAGTGTGATATACAGCAAAAGACGTTCTGAGTGAAGAGCTCCCACCTGAATTTGAAGAGGGGTAGTGCAAGTGGTGATGAGTCCATCCCCTATGGGACCTCCATTGATGGTCTCGAGGCTGAGTGGTCTCTGCAAGGTGTTCATGGACAGGTTGAATTTCTGGACAATTGAGATGTTGATGAAATTCCCCTCTGCCAAAATTCCCCTCTGCCCTGAGTCAATAAATGCAGAGAGCACGTGTGTTGACACTGGCAGCTTCAATATGACTGGCATTTTAAAAGATTGAGTTTTCTGAGGTAACAGGGGACTCACCAGGCTGGTCAGTGCTTCAGCAGGACATGTAGAATTGCTGTGAGGCAGATGAACAGGGCATTTAGAAATAAGATATTTAGGCTCCCCGCAGTAGAAACACAAACCCTCGTGTTTTCTTCTCTCTCTGAACTTTTCAAATGAGCCTGAGATACCTCCATGGGTGTGGGCACGTTAGTGGCTGGAGGCAGCATGGTAGCTGCTGATTAGATGATCCAATTGGATAGCTAGATCAAGGAAAGAGTCTAGAGTTAAGTGTTCATCTTGAGATGTTAGCTCACTCAACACTTCTGGGAGTAGACCTTGGCAAAAAGCAGCCTCATTCCAGTTAGGGTTCAAAAGTCCAGAGCATATTTGGTGACTCTTCTATTTCCCTGCTTAATGGTCAGTAGACTCTCTCTAACTTCGATGCCCTCAGGTTCATGATCGAAGACTTGCTTAAATAATTCCAGGAAACGATTGTAAGATGTAGTGTGCTCACCTCCACGCTCCCAGACAGCACTTGCCCACTGAAGAGCCTTATCAGTCAGCAGAAAACTTTGAGAAACTTTGCGATCTTTTGATCATCAGAAATTCCAGTGAGGGATGAGAAATAAAGGGAGCATTGGAGAAGAAATCCCCTATAGCTGGCAGCATCGCCAGTGTATTTCTCAGGTAACAGGAGATGATTTGTGGAGCTTATGGAGGCTTCAGGGCATATTAGGAGTGCCTGCGACATCACAGCAGTGAGCTGCGCCATCTTGGTGTTGAGGTCACTGAGCATCTGCTGATGTTCTCTTAAGAGGCACCCTTGATCATTAAGGGCAGTCTGCTTCACCTCCTCTGCTGCATCCATTTGACAGCAAAAGTATCCTGTCAGGGTGCAGGCACTTACAGATGCAAGTGAGAGCAGGAGAAGCAAACTGTAGACAAAGCCAAAACAGCAGACAAGAAACATGGTCAAAGAAATAGGTGGAGGTTGGTCAATCAGCAAACCAGATAACATAGACGAAACAAAGAGACGTGGTTGAGGTAAACACAAACAAAAGTCGAATACTAGAAGGCAGGCAGAAAGTAAATAGCTTTGTACTAGCAGAAAGGAAACAATGAATAATACTTCACAGTGAATGAGAGTGGTGTTTATATAGGGTTGTTGATAATGATGATAATGAGAGACAGGTGCATTTAATAAGCTGGAGACAGAGGGCGCTGTGGTTCTTGGAAGTTGTAGTTTGTGGCAGCCATGTTTGAAGGCTGTTTTGAGCTTGTGCTCTCAACACTGTTACTGACAGTTATAGAATGCTTTTGTGAATTCTTCTTCAAAGACATTTCAGTTAAATTATAAGCATGTATAACCTGTCGTTTCAGAGACGGGACTATATTTTGAGGGAGGAATTTGTGCATTTGTTACCAGAATGCTTGTGTGGAACTAACTGAAAAGTGAAAGAAATGAGAAATACTCTACTATATTATATAGACACAAGTATTTTACTGGGAAATATGCCACTCTTATTTTTTATACAAACTACATCCTGGCAACAAATATATTTTAATAATATTGGCTGGATTTGAGTGGTTTTTCATATATATTCCATTCAGCTAGCATGATATTGAACTCGTCTTCAACTCATTCAATATCATACTAGCTGAATGGAATATATTTGATATACCATGAAAAAAGCCAGCCAATAATAATATTATTATTATTATTATTATTATTATGCATTATCTTTAACAGTTTGTTGATGTCTGTTGGTATGTTTTTCTCTTGTAAATAGCAGAAAATGAACGGCACAATGGTGTAGTGGTTAGCATTGTCACCTCACAGCAAGAAGGTTCTGGGTTCGAGCCCAGTGGCTGACAGGGGACTTTCTGAGTGGAGTTTGCATGTTCTCCGTGGGTTTCCTCCAAGTGCTCTGGTTTCCCCCAAAGACATGCAGGTTAGGCTAATTGGCGGCTCTAAATTGACCGTAGGTGTGATTGTGAATCTTTGTTTGTCTCTATGTGTCAGCCCTGTGATGTTTTGGTGACTTGTCCAGGGTGTGCCCACCTCTTGCCCATAGTCAGCTGAGATAGGCTCCAACTTGGCCACAACCCTGCACAAGATAAGTAGTTATGGATAATGGATGGATGGAAAGAGAGGGGAACCATCAGGAACTTCTAGGCCTTCATTGAAGGCCCAAACATATAAACATTTCAAATGTTATATTTAATTTCTATCATTCTTTAATTGTTTTCATTCTTTCATAATTTCATTATAATTATTCTCTTCTAATTATAATTTGGGATCATTTTATATCAAATTTGCTTCAGAAATGAAAGGGTTACTGTCCTGAAAACATTAAAACAGAGTTATCCAGTGAGATTGTTTTGTTTGTTGTCTCTAGGCAGAGAAGGGTTTAGAGCTGGCTCACTCATTGGTTAGGATTTCATTGCTGGGACAGAAGGCCATGGCAGTGTATGTTTATGATAGAAGTGACAGATGAATTAACCAATCAGATATTATTTTATAGTGAGAGGGACCAAAAATGTATCACCCTCAGCCTTCTCGAAGGCCAATGTTAGCTTAACCACAAATCGACGCTGCTAGCACAGCAGTGGAGTAACCTTCCAGCTGGTGTAATAAAGCAGTCAAGTCAGTGCTATTGAGAGCAAGTAGCACAGGTTAATGACCGAGAAACTAATATTTCTGTCTCCAGACTCTTCTTCCACGTATGCTCGTCCCAGTATTTTTCACTCATACTTAAGTATTCATTTCCCTATGTAATTTACTTAGTTACTTTTAAAATCAACGCTGACAGCTACACACAACAGAGCTACCTGGTAGTCTGCCCCTAATCCCTTGCAGTATCCTTTGCTTTGTTTTTTGGGGTGTCTGAAGCCCCAGTTGTAATAGTAATGGTTCGCCACTGTTTATAAATATGTGTTAAGAATATGTAATGAAGGTTTGGTAGCCTTTCGGGTGTTCAATGCCTCTTTAGTTTCAGTTTTCAGTTTATTTATTTAGTGCTCAATTATAGTATAGCTAATCCTAGCACTGGATTAGCCTAGTCTTTCTCTTTCCCAGAGGACAAAGAAATGGTTCTGCGCATGCGCAGCAGAAAAGTTTTGTCATCAGATATTTGCATTTGTTCCAGTGTGTGACGTTATATTGTCTTGACAATGTGCAGTATCGCAAACCATATTGCATCCTCTTTCTCCATTGAGTAAAGTGGCTTAACACATGTAGGATAAGTGATATGATAACAATATTGCATGCTTTCGAACCAAATGAATGAAACCTGCTGGAAGGGAATAGAATGCATGTTTTTATTTCATTGAAAAAGTGTCTTGTATGTATAATAATTCTCTCTGTGTCACTCATGGGGATATCAATGAAATGTTTTGACAAATTTGTGTACTTTTTGTTTGTGAATGTGTCTATATAATAAAAAGAAAATCACATTTTCCTGAAGATATGAAGTTTGTCTTCTCGTGTTGAAAAACGTGCATTTTTCATATAAAATACATTGCAGATCTGAGTGACATATTTATAAATATACTGTATATTTTCTCGTGTTGAAAAATATATCACGAGTGAGTGATGCTCACTCATGATATATACAACCCTGATTCCAAAAAAGTTGGGACAAAATACAAATTGTAAATAAAATTGGAATGCAATAACTTACAAGTCTCAAAAACTGATATTGTATTCACAATAGAACATAGACAACATATCAAATGTTGAAAGTGAGACATTTTGAAATTTCATGCCAAATACTGGCTCATTTGAAATTTCATGACAGCAACACATCTCAAAAAAGTTGGGACAGGGGCAATAAGAGGCTGGAAAAGTTA